>UELX01000921.1:0-56359 GCA_900480035.1 Eupelmus urozonus
AAGACTTTCATAAAAAAATTACCGCAAGTGATTTTTTTGAATAGACAAGAAGAAAAAAATTTTTAAAAAAAAAGTCGTCAAAGTGGCCCCGTCCTCCCCTATATAATTTCTTATTTAAGCGATGATTAAAGAAATCAGTGAAATCACTAGAAAATTGAGCGATGTTTTATTGAAGGTATAATTATTGTTAATCCATCCGCTATAGGTCGGAAATAACGTTCCATTCAGATATATAAGAGTTTTACGGCATTATACTTACTTCTTAACATAATAAATGTTGGTAAGTAGCAGGGAGAGCAGGAGTAGTGGGCACAAAATTAATATTTTTATTTTATTAATATCTCCCTTACGAAATCAGATTTGTGTATGCCAATCGCATTATAAATATTAATAATGCTATGACTTATACCTATAGAATATTAAAAATTACTAAATACTAGTATTAAACACTTAATTATTTATAATTGAACGTCCAACTCCGCGTGTAATTAGCCCCGCTCTCCCCTATTTGTTTTTGGTTTAGGTAGATCTTTAATCTAAAAATGTATACAAATTTTGTAAACTGTTAAAAAAATAAGTTAATACCGCAGCAGGATAAATAAATGTTATTGTACTAATATATGCCTAATTGAGCCTAACTATTCTTGAGGTATTAAATTTGGAACAGTTTTCGCATTGTTTGATACATCCGTAATATGATTTATTAGCACTGTTATAAGCACGACACTTAAGCACATTTATGTATAGTGTGATTAATGATTATGCTTAAGCGTGGCGAACTATGCCTAACCATGTGTCAAACAATATTTTTTGATATAGTGGATGTAAATTCTACTTAAGAATTTTGCAATTTATTAAAAGTGTTGGTTCATGCACAATGAATTGTCAATTGCACAATGCTTAAAGGTTGTATAAAGATCTATTGCAGTACATCAAGATCATTAAAACTAGTTTGTTGGTTTTAAAGTAATGACACAATTTTCACTCGTGAAATTGTTTATTCAATTGCAAAACGAACTTTGTTCTTAGTTCTACATCGAGATTTTAAATGTTACACGTAAAATTAATTCTTAACAAAGCTATAAATCCATTTATTTTATTGATAGCCTGTGTGGCTAATATACAAAATATATTTATCAAATTTACATAATATAAATGTTAATAAAAATAGTTTATGTAAATCAGATCGTTTATTAGATCAAAATGTAGTCCGCAGATAAGCTTGCAATTAGTTCTTTTACTTTTTATCTGAGCTAAAAACTAAAACTTTTGAGATTGCTAAAGTTTCTCATCAACACTATACTTTTCAATAGTTTTTTATCATATAATTTTATAAATTCTTTGGTAGTTTCAATGTATAATAAATAAAATTCATGTATAAATTAAATTGATCAACTAACTGCGAACCTTTTTACAGATAACTTTTAACACTTCAATAAATAAAATAAATAATATATATACTATTTATTAGCTTGTTATAATTAAATAAGCAATTGAATTTTTATGTTGTAAGTCTGGATCATTATCTAAAATAATGAAATAGTAATAAAATATTTTTGTATAATATATTAATTAGAATTTTGCATGAAAAATTTTCTATTAGATCCCATTTATAGTTATTCACACATGTTTTTTCTTTTTCAATTTTGACAATTAATAACAAAGTTGCAATGCTTATGTGAAATTTTTCATGCAAAATGTTAAATATTACATTAAATGTTAAGCTTACCAAAATTTACTGAATTAACACCAATTTGGAAAAATTCCTGATGCTGGTAAGTACCAAGCAGAGGAACTTTTGGAAATACTTTTCTAAATACTTCCGTTTTAGATATTCTTTGTTGAAAAGATTCTGTTTTATTTGAAGGTACTATTGCAAGAGCATATGTATTTTTTTTATATTTTATACTTTTCTTAAAATCCAATAATTTATTTTCTGCTTCAGCAGTGGATAGATTTAATTTTATTACAATAGACCAAGAATTAATTGCAGCTCCAGACAACCTAATAATAATTGACCATACTGGTAAACTTTTATCATTACCATAAATGTCTGATACAATGTCACAGACTTCACCACCCCACAATGAATAAGTACCAGGTTTACACCTACAAAAATAAATGATGAAAATGTTACTAGCAAAAATAAATTAAATGTAAGAAAAAATGAAAAAACAGTAAATAATTTAAAAAACTAACTCAAAAATCTAAATTTCAAAGTAGATCTAGCAAATACTTTCCTTAAATTACACACCTTTTTTTTAAACAGTTTAAAAATGCAGGTAAAAATGATCTGGAAATATTAATATCATCGTCATCTAATCCTAAGTAGTTAAGCATTATAAAACAGTTATTTTCTTCTTCAGTAGTTAATAAATTATTAAGAGCTGTTTCTCCCAATAGAGGTAATGTATTTGAATCATGGTGTGATAAAATATCTGAATGATCTGGTCGATAAGTATCAATTTTTAAACCAGATGTAGATGGTACCAACAATCCTGCTGCTTTATTATTCTGACCTTTAACTTCAATGTTATTCATAGAAACTGCCAAGCCACTAATGACTCCAATTGGTACAAAGTGATCAGCTGTATCGAGGCAATCTTTATAATAATAGTAGCCTAAAAAAAAATAATAATATTATTACTTTATATCTATTAGTCATTATGTATAATTATAATTTTTATACAAGCATCAGCTTCATCTCTATTTGCCCAGCGGGGGGCTTCATCATTTATAAACAAAAGTCCTAAATGTGGGATGATCTTTAATGAATCAATAATATCATCATTTTCATCACGTTCATAATTTTCACCAAATGTTAATGGTAAAACTAAACAATCTATGCTAGAGCGTTTTGAGATTTCTAAATTAGCAGCTTCTTGCCAAGATCTAAAATTTGTTAAATATATATACAGTCATAAATTCTTTTACAGAATAATTTTTATAATTTAGTACAAGAGCTTATAATTTTTAAAGTTTTTTAAATATTGAATCTTACTTGCAGACTTTTGCAGCTTTCTGTAACATTTGAATACTTAAATTTTCAAATATTTTATAAAGAACATCATATAGAACAGCTTCTGCTTCCATTTCATTTTTGACATTTTCTTTTGAAATATTTTGAGGACTGCTCATGATAAAATTATAAATACACTGATAAATTAAAAATACTTTATTAAAACATATGCTACCTAGTAATCATACAAAAATATGTATATGCACTATATAGCGATGACAGGTGATGAGTAAGAAAAACATAACGTTGAATACCGGTACTTACGTAGCGGCTGTCCATAAAAAAAGATTATTTACATTTTGATCATCTATACTATCTACACGTTCTGATTGGAGTTTACCAATCTTCTACCTAACCTCACCAACTTTCATCTTCTATGTACTATATTTTCTAAATTTTGTTAGTTCTACTTATTATACTGAACATTAAATACATTTGATCATAAAATTACATGAATAACAATATTGTAAATATTAATTATTGATTAAATGAAAATAAAAGTGATATCGCAGTAAATATAATTCGTTATAGAGTAATTATTTTAATAATCAAATTAAAAACATAGCTATTTATGAAATTACTTATACAAGTAGTAATGGTTATTAATTACTTAAATGATTATTTTAGAGTTAACATCTTTTATTTTAAAAACACTTGACAAGTTTGATTGAGACATTTGTCACCAGGTGGAATTACAGTCTTCTTTAATAATAAAGATTAAAATCTAGATATACTTGCTTATAAAAACATATTCCTTAATGATTTTTTTACTAAGTGGAATTGCATAAATACATTAATTTTAAATAATTTACTTTTTCTCCATTACAGAGACTACGTACGGATGTTGCAATTTTGCACATAATAAACTAAAAAATGTAAATCTAAGTACATTTCGCAAAATACTGGATCTAAAATTCCATCGAACACTCACAAAGTATGGGAAAAAACAAGAACACTTCTAATCATATATTTGAGAATCAAAAAATTGAGCATTTCAAGATGGAGCCTAATATAGGAAAGAGTATTTATTACATGCGAAATCAATGTAAGTTATCTATATAATATTTACTAAATTATAATATAAATTATCTTTAATTTGATTTTCATCTTTATAGGTATTGGAATACAAAAGACATGCAAAAAGTTCTTAGATGAAGCAAAAGTTTATGACAAAATTGATAGCTTGATGAAATTTATGCTGTCAAATCCTCTTTTATTAGTTGGTTTTATAATCCTAACTGCTACATTGTTGCTTCCAATTGTGTTGTTTACAATATTTGCAATTATCAACGTTGCTATTGCATTTACTTGTTTTATAATAATTGAAGGTAATTTAACTACTATATGTATAATAAAAATTTCAAAATGATACATAATATTTATTTATTTTTTTCAGTGACATTGTTGATGATTGGAATAACTGTTCTTTGTTGTGTAATATTTTTAATCATATCTGCTGTAGTAGTGACAGGAATATCTTTTATTCTGACATTTTATGTTGCCTACTTTTCTTTTGAGTTAGTCAAAAGAAAAATACAACAAAAGTAATCACTCAGTATTATAAGTACTTTAGTTTCTAATTATTTGTATGAATATTATGAAACAATGTGTAAATTATAAATTATAAATGTATGTACATTTTTATAAAAAGTTAAAAATGTAATTTTTAATTTTTCAAAAATATATTTTTGTTACAAAAAATGTCTAAAAAAATATGTTTGATTAAAATATCTATTTTACATAAATGAATTTTATGTATTTATTGGTTTATTTTCTTTACAGTCTTCTCTTTTAGTTGAGTCCATTGTAGATCGTTCTATGTCTTTCCATAATGATTCTCTAATCGTTTTATACTCTGCATTATTTTTATGTGAAATTTTTTGCAAAAAGTCTTTTTTATTTGTTATATCTAAATATTTTTTAAGGAAATCACCTGGTTAATAAAAAAATTTATAAATTTACATTTTTTATCAATAATTTAAATCAGTGAAATATAGAATGGAAAAAAGGATACATCCTTCAATCACTGATTCAGGAGCAGAATAATCCCATCTAATTCCTGTGAATTCTTTATACAATTTGTGCTTTCGTCTAAAAAATTTTAAAATATTAAGAATTTACAATGAAAACCAAATTTAAAAGCTACATACTTTCCAGTTTCTAACAGTTGTTCATCTTTAACACTTGGTTTTAATTTTTTCATAGCTTTGTGTTTTGTATCTAATTCTTTAAAAGATATTTCTGCAACTTCCTCATCTTTTTTCAAATTTAACTATAAAATATAAGAAAATTGAGTAAATGTATTGCTTTATTTTATAGTAACAAAAGAATTAAAAAACAATGTTTATATTTACCAATAATCGATTATACTCTTCTGATTCTCTTATTTTACTTTCAAGATTTTGTTTTTCAACTTCAAATTCTTCTTTTAAAAGAGAGACTTCTTTTAACACTTCAGAAATTCTTGTTTCATTTTCTGAAATAGATTTTAAAAATTTAAATATTTAAAAAGTTTTTGTTAACTACTTTTTATTTTTTAAATACTTTATTTATTAATACCTTCTAATTTTTGTGATATTTTATCATCTTCAAACTGTGCATTTGATATTTGCAACAATAATTCTTTTATTTTTGTTGGACTGTTTGGTGAACTTTTTTTACGCATCAACATTATATCATCCATTTTCTGTTTATAAAATAAATACAATCGAAATAAATGTTTTTATTTATTACTTGTTTATACAATATTTATAGGTTATACAAAAATTTCAATTTATATTTATGTTTTTGTACTTACATTCATAAATAAAGTGATTGTAAAATCTTGTACATTTAAATAATTGTAAATAATTTAAAAAAACTTTTCTGACATCTTATATTAGATTTTATTTTTTATGATCACACATCACATCACACACAAAGTAAAACGGCGATCAAAGAACGCCATAAGACATCATAAGCGTCTGCTTTTATTCTTTTCAAAAACCTTTTAAACCGCCGTTTACGTCCATAAAACATGTGTTCAATATAGAGAATCGTGCTATCTGACAAAATGGTAAGCGAGACAAAAATATAACCTTAGTTTTACCGGTACGCGCGCAAGTGATTCGCATTGAGTTGCGAATAAGTGTATTTGCGGTTTGCGAGCTACGAAAATCAACGTTATTAGATTTATTATAAATAAGTTAAGAATAAATAGTAAGTCGTCAAAATGGTTGTGCGACAGTATAACGATGAATTGAAGTATTTAGAAAAAATAACTGATTATTCCTGGAAAATTAAAAAAGGCTTCCAACCTAATATGAAGGTTATTAATTTTAATCAAAATATAATATTTACTTGATAGTTGTATATTTTTATGTTAGTATGTTAATATTATTATCTTTATTTAGGTCGAAGGTGTATTTTACGTAAACAATACTCTTGAAAAGTTAATGTTAGAGGAATTACGAAACTCATGTAGGCCTGGTAACGTAGGAGGTTTTCTACCAGGAGTTAAACAAATTGCTAATGTCGCTGCACTTCCTGGTATTGTAGGAAAATCAATTGGCCTTCCAGATGTTCATTCTGGATATGGATTTGCCATAGGTATTTATTAAAATTGAATACAAATCAAATCTGTAATTTACGTATTAATGCATTTTTTGTATTCATGATTTAGGTAATATGGCTGCATTTGATATGAATGATCCAAAAGCTATTGTCTCACCTGGTGGTGTAGGGTTTGATATTAATTGTGGAGTTAGACTTTTAAGAACAAATTTATTTGAAAAAGATGTACAGCCAGTTAAGGTATTAAATTTTTTGAAAAAATTAATTTTAGAAATCTTTGAATAAAAACTTTTAAAAAATAAATTTATGCATATACTCAATCAATATATATATGTTTTAGGAGCAACTAGCTCAAAGTATGTTTGATCACATACCAGTAGGTGTTGGTTCAAAAGGTATTATTCCTATGAATGCTAGAGATTTAGATGAATCATTAGAAATGGGTATGGACTGGTCTTTGAGAGAAGGTATGAGTTAAATATAAGAATTTTAAAATAATTTAAACTTTGGAAATTTTCAATTTTAATTTTAATTAAATTAAAATTTTTGTTTTTTTAAAAGGATATATTTGGGCTGAAGATAAAGAACACTGTGAAGAGTATGGTAGAATGTTGCAAGCAGATCCATCTAAAGTTTCAATGAGAGCAAAAAAACGAGGTCTTCCACAAGTATGTTTATTTTTGTATTGCAGTTTAAATTTATCTCACCAATTTCATTAAATATTAATTTACCTATACTATTGTGTATTTTTCTATAGTTGGGAACATTAGGAGCAGGAAATCATTATGCTGAGATTCAAGTAGTAGATGAAATTTATAACAAATCAGCTGCTAGCAAAATGGGTATTGAAGAGAAAGGCCAAATTTGTGTTATGATTCATTCAGGAAGTCGAGGTTTTGGTCACCAAGTAGCTACAGGTAATTTTATTATTATAATTATTATATTATCAAGGAAAAACATTATTTGTTTTTTTATATAATCTAAACAATTTTAAAATATGCATTTAAATCAATTTTAGATGCTTTGGTTCAAATGGAAAAAGCTATGAAAAGGGATAATATTGAAGTTAATGACAGGCAGCTTGCTTGTGCACACATTCATTCACAAGAAGGGCAAGATTATTTAAAATCTATGGCTGCAGCTGCTAACTTTGCTTGGGTCAATCGAAGTTCTATGACATTTTTAAGCAGACAAGCATTTGCTAAACAATTCAAAATGTCACCAGACGATTTAGATATGCATGTCATTTATGATGTTTCACACAATATCGCCAAAGTTGAAGAACATATGGTCGATGGAAAGCCGAAAACTCTTTTAGTTCACAGAAAGGTCGGTATTTTTTAATTATGAATAGATAAAACTAATGAAATTGTTGCATATTAAAATTATTTTACTTAATTTAAAGGGATCAACAAGAGCTTTTGCTCCTCACCATCCACTGATTCCTGTAGATTATCAGTTAACAGGCCAACCAGTATTAATAGGAGGTACCATGGGTACATGTAGTTATGTACTTACAGGAACTCAGCAAGGAATGAAAGAAACTTTTGGTTCGACGTGTCATGGAGCCGTAAGTTAAAATATTATAAGAAATTTGTTTAAAGTTTAGAAAAAAAGCTCAAAATTAATATTTTATTTTTTAGGGTCGAGCATTATCACGTGCAAAATCAAGAAGAAATTTAGATTATCAAGCAGTACTGAATAAATTAGAGGATATGGGTATTTCTATTCGGGTAGCTTCACCAAAATTAGTTATGGAGGAAGCTCCAGAATCTTATAAAAATGTAACCGATGTTGTAAATACGTGCCATGCGGCTGGAATCTCGCAAAAATGCCTCAAGCTTAGGCCAATCGCTGTCATCAAAGGATAAAGTATAATGCTTGTAATATAACTTTTGTAATCCTTATTTGTAAGTAATGTGAACAAACTACATACATTGGAAAAATGAAATTTTTCGGTTCCCTAAATCAATTTTTACCGATTAGCATAAATTAATCTAATCTATAAGTTGACATAAATAAAAGATTTTTGAGACTAATTTAATTTAACGAGTTAATTATTTTTTCAATAGGTTAGGTAAATTAAGACACAGATTTAATAGTCATAACGCAATCTTTGTTTATTTTATTAAATATTTTGTACGACACATCTTTATCAAATGTCATAGGTGCTGGTACAAAAATATCTTTAGCAAACCGAATTCAAAGATCGCTAAGATTATTAATATTAAACGAATACTTTTCTTTATCGAACATTCGAGTTTTAATAATAACATTTGTACATCATTCTAAAATCGTTAAATATATATTAAAGGTCGGTATAAAATTACACTTAAATACAATACGCAAACGTAAACATTCTCTTCGCATACACAGACATTCGCAACATCACACGGGCGCGCAGTTTAAATATTCAGACTTTTTCTATATAGATTTAGAATATTTCAACGTACATCGCTATAAGTACGGGATTATCGAATATATACTTTACAAAAGCTAAACAACTACGACGAACGATGACAATTTAAATATAGAATCGAAAACGTATTCGAAACGTATAGAATCGTAAAATCGTCAGACCAGAGTTTTGCTTACAACGAATATAATTGTAAACGTCTACACGCTACTCGTATGTACAAAATAAATAGGATCATTAAAAAAAAAAGAAGAAAAATACAGGTTCAGTCCAACAAGCGCTTCTAAACGACAGCTTATATCTACACGGCTCCTTGAAACCGAGCATCGCATATATACGCCTCTCTAGCAATCTACTTCTTCGAGGGTCGAGATGAGGTTGTCGAGGCCGAAGAGGAAGCCCTCCTCGTGGTTGCCCTGCTGCCACTCTTTGCGATGGGTGAGCCTGCAGCCGTTCGGCACCTCGCACGTCTTGGCGAAATCGATCAGCCAGACGCCGACCTTCTCGCTGTCGTAGATCATGAAAATACTGCTACCGATCACCTGCAACACGGCCAATACAAACAATCGATTATTCTCTCATATTCGATCATCCGCGCAAGTGAATCATTTAGCGACTCGCATCGGTATTGATCGTGCGCACGTATATCTCTGCTCGCGCACCATCAATCACCTCCGAACAATGCTCGCAGTTACGCAAAGCGCAACCGTCATTAATCAGCCAGCAAAGCTCGTCTCGTCGCTCAACGATAAAATCACATGCAGGCTTTTCTCAAAAAATGAAAATCAACGCTGCACCCACCTCATGGGTCTGGAAGTACTCGGACCGCTCGACCTTGGCCCTGAGCTCCCTCAGCCTCTCGAGGAGTTTCCTCTTGGTCTCGTGCCTGCCGGAAAGGAAGAGCCTCATCGTCTCCAGCACCTGGTCGTGCGACTTGACCGTCTTGAGATCGGTGATGGGCGGGCCGCCAGGCAGCTTCATCGCCTCGATGCGGAAGCCGTGGCTGCAGGTCGAGCTCTGCTGCTCCCGGAACTGCATGTAGCGCAGCTTCGTGACAGCTCGCTGCTCGTGCTCCTCGTCCGTCGGCGCGCTCGGATCCACGGAGATCATCTTTTGATAGAGATCGGATCTGGCGGTGGTTTTCGACACCTCGGACTCGAGGAAGGTGCGAGTGCCGAGTTTTATGTCCATTACGTGGGGCTCGCTGAAGCCGAAGAGGAGGTCCTGCAGCTCGATGAACGTGTCGCCGCGGTACTCGACCTCGCGGTAGTACCTGAGGATGTGAGAAGATTGGATTAGTTAATGCTGGGAATTGAGCTATTTATAATTGACTCTAAATACACTATGAATATTTAACAGCTGTGGATAAACGAATCCGTCATAATAGCAATCAGACTTATCAAATCAAACAAAATCACAAAAACAAGTCCTCAATCTTAGAAAAAACTATCTATAAAAGAAAATCGATGCTTACCTCGGTATGCAGTCCTTGAGATTCTCGTCCCTACTGAGCGCCTCGTAAACCATGCGCTCTGTATTCTCGACTCCGCCGGTTCGCCTCTTCCACACCGTGCCAGGCCCGGCAGGCGCGAAGCCGTCCGGATGGCCCGACAGCTGGAACCACGATTTCAGTCTGTTCTTCAGCAGCACGTCGCTCGCTGGCGCTGTCAGATCCAGGGCGTTCTGCAAGGCGAAACAAACATCTTGTTTTATAACGTGTAAAGTTTGACGCGCGTGGAAAAACGCCGGCTGATGTGTGTGTTTTTTCGCGGATTCTTTGCATCGATCGGTCGGGATATTAATAAAAAAGGGAATTATGGGATCGCGGTGGAAAGAAAAGGCGGATGGTCAGGGGAAGAAAAAAAGGTGGGTGGTTAATAATAGAGCGCGTGCAAGGATGAGAGAAAAAGATTCAATTGGCTTGCGAGAGCGGCAAACTCGTTCCGCGCTTGCATGTGTGTACGCGATGAATATTAATAATTCTTATGACGCAGGTTTACCGCTTTTTTTCGGCCATCCGTAATTAATCTTTTGACAGTTGCGCAATTCGGAAAAAGGCAGGGGATTATGCAATTATGATGAAAAATAATCGTTAAAGGCCGTACTTCCGACAAAGTCTATTCCTCTCTACTGCGTTTCAAACAATTTCCGAAAAATCAATCGATCGTAAAACCCCCTTAAACCAGCCTTCGATAAAACCAATATCCCCATTAACACCAGCTCCGCGCATTCACATCAACCCCCCGAAAAAAATCTGCACCCACTCACCAATGCAAGGAACTTTAAGGACAGATCCTCCTCGGGCATCGTCGTGTCGGACAGCACGAGAGGAAACTGCTCTAGCTTCTTGAGGCTCGCCCTGTCGTTGGGCGGCCAGGCCGTCGGCGCGCTCAGCTGCGTCGTCGTCGTCGTCGTCGCTGCCGTCCGCGTCGCCGTCGCCGCGTTGATCGCGTTGTTCGGGATAGTAGCCCCGGCGCTGCTCGAGCGATTGTTCGCCTGGTTATTGTTGTTGTTGCGCCTCCACTGGCGGAAGGCGCTGACTGCGGAGTAGGTGCCGCCGGCATCCTTCAGCCGGCTCCCGCCGCGCTGCTCCTTGCCGTCGCGCTGCTGCAGTCGCGATGTGGCCTCCTTGCCGCTCGATGGCTGGAATGAGAAAAGGCGGTGTTGGTTAGAATATGGTGTTTTTGATTTTTTTTTGTGGGTGGTTTCGTTTGGGTCGTAGTAGCTAGTTTTAGGTTGAAGTAACTAATGGTATTGTCGGCGTTGAAATATCGTTTTGTCTTCAAACCAGTTGCGAGTGGGAAATTTCAAATGCAAATGCAGGTGGATGGATGGTTCGCTTTGAATTTTAGCTGGCGGCGATGTTTCTATTTAAAATTTATCTGTATTTGCTATATTGAGAACTGAAAATATCTTTACTACAGAAAATTCTAGATTTTAAGATATAGCAAAATTATCTTCTATTACCAAATTCCTAAATTACGGTCAGTAACCAGTAATATACAATCAACACTGGAAGGTACAATCTATTTCTAATTAAAACCAATTACACACAGACTAACGAAAAAAAAAAACTTCCAGAAAAATCATTTCCCATATCAACACACTCACAATACCCACAAAAAAAAAAATTATCCTCATTACAACCGCCTAATTACGCAACAGCGCAGAGCCATAGAGACTCCAAACAAGCCCATCGAGCCCGTGAATCAGCGAAACAATTTAAGCTTACTCTCGGCGCAAGCACAGAGAGCCGCACGGGTTAACAGCCTCGCGCAGCGCGCGCGGAAGCCCGCAATTTCGCGCGAAGGGCCGCAGAGCCGAGCGTTCAACGAACGATAAACTACTCGGCGCGGGTGGCGAAACCATCTCGCAAACGCGGTATTTTTACGCCGGCGGCGAAGCCGACTCTTTCTGGGAACGATAAGCGCACAGCTGTGCAGCTCTCGAGAGGCACGCGCGGCTCGCTTATGCGCGTATGTAGTTCGGCTGATAGGCAGCTGATGTTTTGTTTATGTGTTTATGGACGTCAGGTGCAGTTTCGAGGATTGCGGGCAGGTTGATAGCGATTGAGGCGTCATGGATTTTTGGCATTTTTTTAAGTGGGGAGGGTGTTTTGGTAGGGGGAAATGTGTTTTTCAGAGGTGGAAATTTACTCGGCTTGTCTTTCCCGAGATACCTGGTCCATTAGTCATTTGTTTTGGTGTGTATGCCTATTTTGTATAAATATGTGTGTGCTGTTAGTTTCGGATAAGTTATGCCTTCAAAACAGTATTTGTTTTTTAATACGTTATTGCGTCCACGTGCAGTCCTAATACCACATAAACGTCACCAAATATCATCTTCCAAAATCACCGTACTCCAACACCCACAACTCTCTCACTAATCCCCACCGTAACAAAAATCTGAAAAGCGACAGAACCACTAATCCGCTAACCAAACACACACACGTGTAAAAAATCTATCAGCAGAGCCCGTCCCCTTATCTCTTATCATCAGAGCAACGCCATATCTTTCCAACTCGTTAAAGCACATAATGTATTTTGACAGCTCCCGACGTCAGCGATGCGCCGAGCCGAGAGATTAGCCCTGTGTGTATATGCTCGTGAAATCGAACACTCGCGTGTCCCCGAAATCCATCGGCTCGGCACATCATTGACGTAACGCGAGCAGCGCGCAGCCGAGCTCCGGCTGATATTTCGTCACGCCGCGCCGAGCGATATACGTACGTGTATACCGAAATTTTGCGCTTCGCCATTTTTGCAATGCCGTTTTTTTCCGTGCCGTGTTCTTTCTTTTTCTTGAGGCGTTTGTGTGTGCGACGGTTTTCGCGTGTGTTGAGGATGACGCGGGAGCGGCGCCGGCTAGTTCGGCGAGACGTGATGATTAGGTGTTGGGATGTGGAGACGTGGATGTGTGCGGGATTAGAGATGGGAGAGCGAGGTTTGGTGAGAGGGTTGTTTAGATTGCGGATTTGATAAATGGTGGGATGGTTCGTTGGAAGCTGAAGTTTGAAGTTGATAAAATTGTTATTTTATGTTGAGTCTGTGGGTGGTCGATAAGAAGATTCTTTTTCAATTACAAAATTCCTGAACTCTTATTCACTACTTTAATCATTGTATTGTTAGATTATTATTATAGAGTCAAAGAAAATATTTTCAATAAAAAAAAGAAAAAATGAACGCTCTCGCTGTCTAATCAGAACACATAATAGTTTAGTCTATCCTTTCCTCAAATCACAAATAGTTCAAAATCCTACTGTCAACCTCCCGACACAAACAACCACTTCATTCACAACACTATCAATCGCATCGGACACAAGCTATATGCACTCGCGCGCGCGCCGCTCGAAATACAAATTCGCAATGAGATCGAATTGGTATTCGCGATATGAGGCGCACGTAATCGGCATTATGCGCTCACGGAAAATCGCACGTGTTTGCCCCGCGAGCATTCGCGGAACTATATACCTATCGTAAGAATTTAAAAACCCTGTAAACAAACTTTGTTCTTCCGTTTAAGGATGGTGGATGGAACTTTTGATTCTAGTTGAGTATTGCGTTTGCGTGGGCGGTGTGAATTTTCAATTGTTTTGTTATTCTATTGACGCAGATGGAAGATGAATATATGTTTATTATCCGTTAAATCCATTAGAAATTCGGAAAGACCATAACTGTTAAAAAAGCTCTTTACTAAAGCAGAAATAATGAGCACATCATTGTTAAATTATCGCTAGGCCAGTCTATATGTGCAGAGAGCGAAGATTTGCGCTAAGCCGGTGCATTAAGCTTGCAGCTGCGCCGTCAGGCACTTAGCGGGCATAAATTTCTATTAAGAATCATCGGAAGCGGAAATGAGAGATTCATCGATTTCCTGTGCGCCTCTTGCCAGCCCCGCCGGATCGCCATTATATATGCATTTTCGCATTGTGTAATGCATTAGAAATCGTGACGCTCGCAGACGCGATTCTAATTTATATCAGAGCGCCAAATGAATAATTCCTCTATTCAACAATCGTTCCATTGTGAGCCAGTTTTATTTCTAACTTTATACCGTCTCGCCTCCAACTCATCACCTCTCCCTAATAAAAAGAAATTTCATTATACTATAATTCAATTACCCGTCCGCAAAAAGCAGCGACGCAATTAGCGCCTAAAAGCGCGAGTCGAGCCTTCAATCAACGAGCTAGCCTCCGTCACGAGCGAAAAACAAGAGGCTCGTTTGTCCATCCGTTCCGCGGGAGGAAGCGATTAAACGCGCCCGAGAGGAAACGCGTCTTCGAGCCCCGCTCGCGCTCACCACGCCCACGCAACTACTCACACATACACACTCATTCACAAAGAAGCCAGACTGTCCAACTCTCTCGCCGGCTCCCTGAAAAAAAAAAACACGGCTTCGTTTAACGCCGGAAACAACGAGGCTCAATGACGGGAGCATATGCGAGTGAAAAAAAAAATTTCGCTAATTACACATGCGCGCGCGAGCGCGGGCGGAAGCCCGCCGAAGGATGGCTCGAAAACGTCGAGGAAATACGCGGCTCGTCGACCTTCTCCCCTCCCTCTACTTTTCTCGCTTTTTTCTTCTCGATCATAAAGCAGCACGTGCGGCTGCGCAGCGCGTATTATATATGATATTTTTTCGATTAATTGCGTTCGACTTAGCGCGCGCTTTTTCCCGCTCTGAGGTCGGCTCGTGCGCGCGCGCGCTGCTGTAATTGCAGCCCGCGGGAATATCGATGGATATGGATTTACGATTTTTTTGTAATTGATTTTTATTACGCGGCTTCGTGGGCGGTTGGCTAAAGGAGCCGGTGCGGCGAAGGTCTGCAGAGGAGGACTGTGTATATGGTTGGTTAATGAAGAGTCTGTTTGAGAGCGGCCCCGAGTGTAATTTAATTATCGGCGACGATAGCGGGTGGGTTAACGGGTAAACGCCGGGAGAGAGAGAGAGTTGAGATCATTCATTATTTTTAAAATGCATAATCGCCTGTTTTCGCTTACTGGGGAGTATTGTTAATGCGATCCCGCGCGGTGGATGTTTAATATAGCGGCTAATCGAAAGATACAAGAGGACAGTTTTGATATTCGAGTTCGACGTAAATATACGAGTTCGAGAAAAAAGACAGCTTTTGCGTTGATGCCATACCTGATCCGTTTTCCTCAACTTCTTGTGAATGTTTACCATCCGGTACAGCTTTGAGAGATCAATTTTCGCAGCTATACCCTCCCCCTCGCCAAAAAACCAAACCCCACACTCCACTTTATACTACACACCTACCAAACGACACACCTCCCAACATACACCTCACTATCCAAACCGCGCTTGCGCACAACAATCACAGAAAGCGGCCTTGAAATACCCGATCACCACTCTCTCTCTCATCCGTATACATATAATCAAACTGGACGCCTCGAAGCCCGAGCGCCAACTGCCTCGTGTCATGAAAGAAACGGACTGGAGCAAAAAAAAAAGAAGCGAGTCGAGGGAGAACGAGGGGTGCGAGAGGAATTCGATCGCGCGCGCGCCGCGTGCGTCAATGCGCGCGCGATAAAAAGCGCCGAGGCTTCCGTCTCTCTTTCTCTCTGGCCGCGGTCTGGTTTTTATAAGCGAGCTCTGCCCCGGAAACAGATAAGCTGAGAGAGATGGAAAATAGAGGCGCGATATGGGCGGTTGAATAGAGGAAGATTTTTTAGAGGGGCTCGGGAAGGATCGGTTACTGTTTTGCATATGGATCGCATGGCAGATGAGTCGTGCGGATGATGAGACAGCTTGTGGGAAAATAATGGATTTTATAGGGAGGCGATTAGATAGTGTCGCGCAAGGGCGGATGAATCGTCGAGAATTTGATTAAACGTTACAACTTTCGGAAAAACTGCAGGCTCCGTCATTAATTACATAAAGCTAAGAAGCAACGACAATCGATTTTTCAATCAGCCTGTAAACGAGAGCGCCGGGCAATTAAGCGACAGGCCGGAATTCGAAAAGCGCCTTTTAAGACGCTCGTTGAACCTCGCGTTTCGCGCCACCTTACACGTATACACGTACACGCAGGGAGTATGTACGCGCTGCTCTCGCGGGACACATACGGCCAGGAATGCCGAGCGCGACAACTTAGGCATTCCGATCCAAAGAGATAACAGGACGCGCCGCTTCCTTCTTTCGCTCTTCGCACGTGAGAATTATTTTTTTTTTTTTTACGTTAGAAGAGCGGCTGATTTATGGGGAAAAGGTGACGGTTGAATTATTTGAGCAGCGGTGTTTGGCCGGTCAACAGCTGGTAATTGATCTTAATTTTTTTTAACGAGTTCGAAGCGTGCTGGTGTCGTATTTACGAAGCGGGGGACGCGGTGGGTATGTATATGTGCGAGGTTGAGTGTATTTGGTTGGGAGATGAAAAATTCATTAGCGTATGCTTTTAAATTTTATATAATGACCGTTTTGCATCTGTAATAGGATTCAGCGGTTAATTATGCGCTCCCGGCCGGATATACATCCTACATCAATAAACAAAACCGTTTATACCTTAATTCCCATCGAGCCCGTATCGCATCTGCGTTGTATCCTTACCAAAGAGACTTACTACGAAAACACGGAAAAATCATCACCATCCCCCACCAAATGGATTCATACGAAACTCCGCTTTGCACATTTCCAAACGCGCAAATAGAACCACAGAAGCTGAAATTCATATTCTGCACGGCGGGTTCGTCTCTTCTGCATAGATCCATCACCAACAGCACGAGATGTGTTATATATATACGCACACATGGTGAACTGCGCCGCGCCTTTTTAAGTACCCCGCGAGCGTTAGAAGTAAAAAGAAGTATATGTGTGCGTGTGTGTGTAATTTATTCGGTGCGGGGGAGGAGCTGGATGTATGGCTCTTTATTCATGCCGATCGACCGGCGAGCTGCCGCCGGTTTTTTAATCGGCCCGATTTGTCAGCGACGCGCGTGTATATGTTTAATTGCCGGCGCTGCTTTTCGTTATCGTTTCGACAAGCATTTGCATTGGTATCTTTTTGTTTTGCCGGAGCGCTTGAAATATGTCTTGGTGAAATGCGTATTATCTTGGATAAAAATTATTTTTTAACAAAAACCAAAACCAAGTCATTGAACCCCGTAAAAACGTAAAAAAAATCTCGCAAAAAGCTGATTACTTTCAGCCTCCCTCGAACTAATTAGCCTGAAACCGGAAGCCCACCGCTCCCACATTATTCCCATCGCTATCTAAAAAAAAAAGAAAACAACCACGCGCCAACAATACATCGCTCTCATTCGACTCTCCCGACATTTACATGTACGCAGGTAATCTGAATTTCCCATGAGGCAGCTCGCGATTGAAAAGCCGGAAAGATTAGAGACGGCATTATATAGCTCGCGTCGCGAGCCCCTCGATTTTCGCCCGCATTTGCATGAAAAGTAATGAGGATATGCAGCAGTCGCTCATTCCGATTCTCTCGTCTGCAAAGCGTCTAATATGCGGATTCCGCGTGCGCCGATCGCGCCACTTTTTATTGCGTCTACGGAAAGTGGAGATTTTCGCGTTTAAGGGGGGACGCCGGCTATTTATACGCGGGCGATTTGAAATTCAGCGGCGCCGAAATTATTGCTGTTTGTGGATGCAGTTTTGCAATATTGATAAGCCTCTTACGATACGGCCCGAGGATGTGTGTATTATTGCTGGATATATGTAGGCTCGAGCGCGAACTCTAGTAACCTCCGCGAAATAATATCCGCGCGGCGCGTGTGCGAAAATATTATTCAGAGTAACGTCGGGCTTGGAATGTCGCAGCGCGCGGGAGAGGAAAAAATTAGCATATGCACCTGTCAAAGCGCCGGAGGAGGACGAGCTCGTTACGCGGCCGGCGAGTTTTGACTTGTTGTTTTTTAGGTGTCGAGCTGAGGACACTCGAAGATGCAGGTGTGAAAATATTTTCCTCAGGATTGTCAAAATTTCGAGGCTCGGGAGATTAATGCTTTTTTTACGAGGCAGTAAAAAAGCGAGGGTTTAGCTTTGAGGTAAATATCGAAGGCCGATCGCAGGCGAAAAACATTTAAGCGTTTCTTGCGCGAGCGCGACGTGTGGCATAATTTGAATTTGAGATGCACGAGAGGGGGCCGATTATTAAGTGAATCAGCTGGAAAAAATGTGCATCACGCAACGCGCGGAAAACAGCCGCTTTTCTCGCGCATAACGGTTCGTGACGTTCCCTCCGCTTTTTATATAATAAAACTCCTCTCTGGAAAATTTCTCGAAAACAATCGAAAGCCGGCAATTGCCAGAAGCTCATTCCTCGAAGGAACAAAAAGAAAATAAAATAAAGGAAGTGACTCATTCGACTCATCCTCCGAAAAGTGGAGCAAACGGACAGTCGCGCAATTAAAGAGCCGCGTCTCAGCCATTAACTCGTCCGTTAAGCCCATTTAAGACCGTAGCGGTCAACATGAAAAAAAAAAACAAACGCTCCGTCTAGGTATGTGTACGTGCACGCTTAAGCGACGATTAATGACAATAGCCGGTATAGCGGCGGTTTCATTAAAAGAGCGGGGCCAGGCACGTTCCGGACCACGTGCGTGTGTCTAGAACCGTTTTCGCGATGTCTGATGATGCGCTGCGGTAGGCCGAGATGTAGGTGGCTATTTTCAGAGCGCATTGGATTAGCTTGCATTTGTTATGAAAATATAGTTAGGCGTTTGGATGGGGCCGAGTGTTTGGATAATCGAGCGTTTGTTTTGAAGGAAAACACGAGCGCGCGCTCGTGGAAATTCGGACTCTCGTTCTAAAAGTAGAGTGTTTACGGCTCCTCGTTAATTCATCCCAATTAGAGCGATCGTCATGCCGGCTTCTCGTGCTCGATAAATATAGTATTTCTGTATCGTTCGTTCGATTGGGACCGATATAGTATAACAAGCTCCATTACTGTTAATGCCCACGCCTATCGTCGCAGCTAATAAACATAAATCAAATCGTCAGTACCGATACATCATCGTTATATGGAAATCGGCCGATGCACATTAAACTCACCCTCCTATCATTATCACCCTCATTAATTAAACCGGCGTCCATCAATTAGATACGCAAATCCATCGGGCCCATCCGTAACAAAGCAGCCCGCGCGTGCTAAACAAACTCGCGTGCGCGTTTATCGATAAGCTGGCTTTTCGTCATTTATTTATTAATAATGTGCAAGCGTCGCCGACGATTTTCCTCGATGATTAATCGAAGCAAAGAGTGTCGCCGAGGAAAAGCGCCTTGATAATAATAAGAACGTGCGTGTACACATCCGAGCGGGATGCATAACGTAAGCACGTGGCGAGCCGCGCGCGCGTCTCGTGCTTTAATATACGTATATATGTAAGTAGTTGGGTATGGTGATTGTTGTAAGTGGCTCGTTGAGTGAAATTTTTTTAGAGGCTTGTTACTGGAGACTATTGTAAGGAGCTTTTGTGTGCGCAGAGGAGCTGTAATTAAGTTATAGATTGGGTTTGTTTGGCTGCAGCGTGTGTTTATGCGAGCGCCGAATTCATTGATTCGTTAAGAAGGTTGAGCTCCGTGCTGATGTACGCAGTCGACTCGATGAATCAGCCCGGGGGGGTTATAAAAAAATTCTGTATTACTTTTTTTCTGTATCAAATTTATGGATGCTTTCAAGGATTACTATTTTCGGATTAGCCGCGCGGATTTATAAATAACCGAAAAAATAGCACGCAAAATAAAAAGGAAAAAGAAACGGCGACGTCGATCATCGATGAATAATCATTCAAAAGCCTGTATTTACAAACGAATTCGTTATACAAAGTTTATAATGTATTACCGAGGCATTTTTCACGATTTACAAAATTACATAAACAGCGCGATACCGAGGCTCGAACTATACCGATCTATTCGCGGCGCCAGTAAAAAAATCGCACGCGCCACCTTATCTGTCTCCGCAGCTATGTATATAGGCAGAGTACACGCGCACTCGTGATCGATTTCCGATCGCGCGAGGTTCTGCATGTCGATATCCGCCTGAGGGCAAGGTCCTCGGGTCAATCGATCAGTTTGCTTGCGTATAGAGCGAGTTTTTACGTTTGCACTGTAACGTCAAAGCTCGATCGGAAATTAGCGATCGTTTTCTTTTAAGGTGGCTTAGAGGAAGTTCGAAATTCAAAAGTGGTGGTTTTGAAATTTTTGGATGTAATTTTTTATTTATTCTTTAATTTATGTAATTTTGAAAACTTGAAAAACAAATACGAAACGACTTAATAAAATTAAAAAACTCTAAAAATACTATAATTACCGATTTTATTACAAAAGAAAAGCGGCTTTTATTCAATGGTTTTGAGCTTTAGGATCTGCCGGTAGAAGAAAGTATGCGCGTACGTACAGAAAAAAAAACGCATCTCATTTGCATAGAATGCGCTCGTCGACCATTTGCATGAGCATTTTCTGTAAAAAAACCTATAAATACCTCAACGTTAAGCTCACTACCGCTAAATATACACCTTTTTGCCCACAGCTGGAAAACCCGCGAAATTACAATTCGATCAGATCGCCTCTAACCAAACAAACCTACAGCATTGTCACAATCTCACGTAACAACACGTGTCCCTCGTCCACTCCATCCACGAAAGTACACTCGTACAGCACGTCTCGATTAAATCGGCGCCTCTACGGCTCCGTGCCAAGGCAGCTCGCTGCACCTCTCGGCGAAAGTAAAAATAGCTATACACTCACACTCCAACTCTCAAGTGCGCATATACCATCGGCTACACTCGCGACGAAAATCGGCGACAAGTCAAGCATCATCGCACATCCGTTAAGCGCGCGCGCGCGCGCTCTCTTATCTATACCCTCTCTCTTTCGACTCCCGCTCGACAACTACAGTACTTATCCCTCTCTCTCGGCCAACGAAAACTAGTTTTCGAGGAGAGGGACTCGCCTCTCTGTGTCCTTGGTGTGCCCACCAGACGCGACCGCCTTCGTAACGTTCCTTTTGCTCGCTCTAGAGTGACGCGCGCGCGCGAGTTTACCGACCACCCGCCGATCTCTCCGCCATATACCCACGCGATTTTTCGCCCAAGTCTGGGGAGATCGATCCGGAGAGCTCTAGTTGACATTCAGGATGGCGCGAGATTCTTTTTTTCTTCGCGGTTACGAAAGGAGCGTAACGGGGAGCGATGCGAATATTAAGGATACAGAGAGCAATAAGGAAACTCCGGGCGGCGTTTCGGTACGCGGAGCACGCAAGAAAATCGGAGTGTGTTTTATGATCGAGATTTTTGTCGCGCTGGAGCGAGGTAAAAAGCCGGCTTTCGGGGGGCTATTATTATGAAAATCGACGCTGCAGTCGCTGACGATACGTGACCGTTAATACTAATTCGCGCTCTTTTCTCGGGCTGCATGTGCGGCTGTGAGCTGGTTCTGCGCGATTCGCTGATTCTTGAAAATGCCGTGAATTTGTGTATCGAACGATCCGAGGTAGCTGGATTTATGCATTATTCATGGGGAAGGTTAATTTTCTAGCTGAGGCTGCTCTCGGAGCGGACGAATTAAGAGTTGAGCAAGCGATGCATAAATCGGCATTATGCTGAATGATTGTTGAATGCTTAATCTAAGGTCAGATATATATTTAAGCCATAAATCATACTTAATGCCTTTAATCCCGCCCAAACTATATAAATTTACAAAAACCTTATCAAAATGACACGACACTCGTAAAAAAAGAAACCACCTCCATCTCTCCTAAACACACACCCATCCACAAAACCATTAGCATAATCAATAATCCCAGCTCTCACAGCTAAGCATGAATGAAGAGTCTCTCGCGCGTGCCACTCTCTTCTCGGCCTCGCGGAATCCGTAATGCCGCCCATACACTCACACCAGCTCAGCAGAGCAGTAGCTTCACGGATACACGATATAGCCGCGCGCGAAGGAGCCAACAGGTTCGCGCGCCGCTCACCTCAAAGTGTGTCACCGACGTCATTTCCTATGCAGCATGAACCGTCTCTCTCTCTCGAGCTCGAGCTCGAGGGAAAAGTAGGTGATGTTCGACTTCGAGGCGAGAGAGCTATATTGGTGGAAGAAACGGGCGCTCTTATACGCCGCGTGACGGCTTTATTTCGGCAGCGCCCTTTTCCCGAGGAGCCCGCGCGCGAGAGAGCGTTTAAAGAAAGTCGCCTTTGCGTCAGAAATCGGAGAAATTATCGCCGATACGGCGAACCTGTATGCGCACTTTATGTTTCCGCTATATAAGCTCCTTTGTGCCGAGAGCTGTTTTATTTCGAAAGAGGAGCGCTTTATGGGCTGGGAGAGCTTTTTTTTTTATCGGCCTGCAAGCGTGAAGTTATTATTGGTAAAAAGAGGCGCAGCGAGTTTGTGTGTATGTGAGTGTGTGTTGGTTTAACGGATGCGTTAAGGCGTGTTTTATTGGCCGAGGCGCAAGGTTAATGAACGAGTTTAAAAGGCACTTTCTGATGAATACCAACACGGCGATTTATACGTACATTTACATGTAGGCACGAGTATAGTTTTTAGCGACGGGGATAATTAACACCTTTATTGACTCGTTAAGCCGACATATCGAGCGTATAACGAACCTCCTTAACATTCACCCCTATCTTATACCGACTCTCAAATTCTAATTTTGAAAGGCGACTCGCCATGAGGCTTATAAATAATTATTCCGAAACGACAGAACTTCAAGCGCCATGTATATGCACGCGGACTGATTAAAACGGAGCCCGATGGTGAGTCAGCCGCGCGGGTCGAGCTTTCGTCGCTGTTATACATGAGAGAAAAAAAAGCAGCCGATTTTTTGCACATATACACACGGCGCATTCCAGCGGGAAGGGGAAATTAATGGCGCGCGACAATGCGGAATTTGCATTACGGCTTTCTGACGTTGACGCATGGCTCCGCGGCTTAATTGCCGTATGCGCGCGGCTTTTGATCGACATAAATGCCAGCGCTAAAAAATTTACAATATACCGGCGAGAAATGGGATATATGCATATGGTAATTATTCCACTGTTCAATTTATTTAAATAACGGCTGAATTCGAGCTAGCTGCGAGAATAGTATCAGGAGCGGCGTCGATACAATCCATTTTCCCGCGTCAGCGGCGAAATATTTTCCCAAGCGCGCGCGATTAATCCTGAAATTCCAGGCGCTCGCTCTGGTATCCGCTGTAAATTACACAATTGCGTAACGGCCGATAAAAAGCGGAAAAAATTCACCAAGGAATCCTTCCGTTCCTTTTGTTCTCAGCACATCGCCGCTCGTTATCAAGACACACTCTTGCGGTCAGCACAGCCGAAAACATTTAAGCGCCAACTGGACGCCCGGAGAAAGGCGTCGTCGTCATTTCCTCACCTTCCTCCGCCTACGGCTCGTAATAAAGCGAATGAAAATGACGAAACGCGCTCTTTCCCCATATGCATATTTATTTACCGAACAATCGCTCGCGGACGTCAAACTCGCGAAAAAAAAAAGAATTCTGCGCGACGTGTATAGTTACGTGATACGTGTGCGAGCGCGTTACGAAAGCGAACTTTGACTCCTTTTCGTCTGCGCGGCGAGCGACACGCGATGGACCGTCTGGCCTCGTGCCCGGCTGCACGTGTAGCCGAGCGGCCTATTTATTATAGGGCGACTAGTTTTTTATTCAAATTCGTAACTCGTGACTGGAATGTTATGCGCCTGCGAGTGTAGTTGAGCCAGGGAGAGACGGATGGGTAACGGTAAGGAGATATCTTTTTAAACGTTTTCATTTGTATATTAATCCGAAGAAACTTTATGTTACGAAACGGCCTTCTGGTGGCCGCGCTCTCGCGGGAATTCGCAATGAGAGCGCGACTTCCGACGGTTTTATAAGCCCCGGAGGGCCGCAAAAGCGGCCCGCGCTTCTTAATTGAACTGGCGTTGTTACGTTGATCTCTCAATTTCGCGCTTGTATATTTTTCGCCGAGTAATTAAATCGCGCCGTAAACAAACATTGAGCAGAGAATAATAAACCAATCGCTCCGCTATAAAACCGCGACAAACACGCATAAAAATACCGCGCGAGGAAATAAATCGAAAAAACGTTACGAGACCTACCGCGTTCCTCGAAAGGAAAAAAAAAAAAAGAAGTCGAGTGCGTCGAGTTCGAGCGCACCGGGCGATTCATTGATTGCAAATGATGCGCGCGTGAGCTCGGCTCTATCCCTTATCTATCTTCTCTCTGGCGCGTCGCCGCCGGGTTCGATGACCGGCCGACGGGCTGGTTAAGGGTGTGGGGAGGTGTATACGTGCGCGGAGCGTCTCCCGAGGCTGAAAAGGAGCTGCGGCTTTGCAGCGCGCCGGATGTTGAGCGCGACCGGATATAAGCAGACGCGGCGCGAAAGAGAAAATATCGCGTGCTTTCTGCTTTGCGCACGTGCTAGAAAGCACGTAGGTTTTTCGAGTGGAGGGGGTACAAGTGCGTGTGTTTTACTTTTCTTTTTTTTTGAGTTTGGGAATGAGAGAGTGGGTTGATTAGAGAGAGTAGTTTTTGGGAGAGGTGAGTGTAATAACGGTGTCGTTGCTGACGTCGTTTAGAATGTGAAACCATAGATTTTGGATCGAGGTGTCATTAATGTAAAGAATACGGAATTGCGTAGAGCGTTAATTCAATTTTTTCTCAGAGCTAAACACGCAGCCGATTATCAACCAAGAGCCGCTTACGCACGACTTTGCCAATCGGACTCTGGGGGCATCTAAAAAACATCAACATCTCCCACGCTCGCGGCCTGTTATTGTACTCGCTCGGCTAAAAATAGCCTCTAAATGCAATTATTGGTAAACAATGAGCCAGTATACAGACGCTCGCTGCTTAGCCGAGTACAACCTGAGCGGTACACTATATATACCAAACTCTTTTCGCAGCGCGCCAGCTAAGGTATGAATATTAAACTCGAGCGGGCGCTCAATATTCAACTATTGAAATATCGCCGGCTTCGCAAGTAATTTCCAAAGAAAGCGAGTATTGGCAAGCGAGTCGTACGATATATATGCGCCTATGCGACTGATATCCGCGGGAAGCTTGCGGCCGCATCCTTGGCCGGGGTCGTCGTCACTGAGACACTTGCAAATTTGAATATATCGAAAGCGACGCTCGAGAGAGCGAAAATAGCTGCGGGGATGGTCTTGTTTTATGCTGGATTATGTTAAGGCGGTGAGTGGCGGGGAGGTGGTTTGATGAGCGGTGATGGGATGGAGAGCGGAATTGAATTTTAATGGTGAGAGCTTTGGCAGAGACAGGAAGTCGTATCCTCCTTTTGGAAATGTGGAGATGGTGTAATCGATCAGCGCTGATTTTAGCCTCGTTCTGTGAAGGATCTGGTTGATTTAACAGATGTTCGTTTTGATACGGGGAATCTATTCTCCAACGACTGCGTTACAGGGAATCAATTTTTCATTGTACCAGGTTTTATGTATTCAGAGAAAACAGTGTGTTTTAGCATTAGAGAACCGACCCCCTTAAACGACTCTAAATTCCGCGATTTAAAAAGTGAAAGCGGCAACCTTTTCACCGCGCCACGATCCTACGTCACGATTATTTGTCAAAATAGAATTTCAAATTCGTTCTTGGAATTCTTATTATAGAATCAATGGAAACATTCGCGATGCACGCGCGAGTTTATATTCGTCCGCGATTCGTCATTAATAAAAGAAAGAGGAGCGCTGTACAAAGTATTATTAATGGGGTGCAAACGCGCGTGCAAGTGGAAATAAAAATGTCCGAGTGTATACGCGCGAGCTGGCCCAATTTGCTGGCCGATAAAAACGAGCGCGCGATGGATATGTTTTGCTGCATTCTGCGTCAGCGCGAGTAATCACCGGCCTCAGAGCTGGATAGAGCTTACATATACATAATTCGTTTTACTATATATACAGAGTATAGCTTCGTGATATCTCGTCTTTGTATTAAACTAATATTGAAACGAGCTTTATCGAGTTCTGTTTTTTTTTTTTTTTTTAATTTGCTTAACCGTATATACACCGTTCGGCGAAAAGTCGCGAGGACTGACGCAAGTCATTTAATTAAACAATTATGTTTCTGAAGCTACACACGCGACTCTATTCTCTTTATTCAATTATCCAATACGATCCCTTTCAAGAACACCGATATTCCCTTGTCACTGTCACGTTCTCGACATTTCACCACATAATGACACACCAGGACAAACTAAAGAAAAATTAAAAAAAACTGATAATCGACCGGAAATGAAATCCGGGCGTTATCAGACCTGCTGTCGCGCTCGGCGTTATTTCACACTGGTATATATCCGCGTTCGAATTTAGCTTCAAAGCCATCGGCAAGCGCTGGAACGAGTTTAGCCGCGCGCAGGCGTATACATACAGAGCCGCGTGGACGAGCTGGAATTGGAGCGCATCTGCCCTCCTCGTAATGAAGCCGCGCTTCGCACACATGTATATATATTAGCGAAGGCTGCTGTATACTCGCGGCCTTTTTTGTCGCGCTGATGACGCGCGCGAGCAACCCTTTTACTCGATTAATTTACGAGTGTGCTGTGTAGACTGGTTGGAGAGCTGGCTGGTTGGAAGAGTGCACTGTTTCTTTTGTGTGTAGGGCGTTTGTTATTTTTGAACTGGTCAGTGTAGTTTAAATTTTCAAGTGGGTATTTAGTGTAGGGGCAGGTTTTTTTTATAGCTTGGCGTGTTTGTTGAGCAAAGTCTGCAGGAAGCGGAGAAAAAGTTCGTCCTTAGCGGTTTATCGCGAGATAATGCATTGTTGACATCTAGCGAGATAAAAGCGGGGAAAAGATAGCAGACCGCAGCCTCGCGCGCTAAAAGCTTTTAAACTCCAGCGCGTCGTTTTAACCGATTGGACAAAACGCATACTCGCATAAACCGAACAGAAAGAGCTAACTAAACAAGAGCACCGTATTATTTTAAGCACACACAGAGCGCTTCTATCCTCAAACGCATCCGGCGGACGAATTAATAACTCAAAAATCGCACCACTATACTCGTTATCAAAAACGTACATCTCTCATCAAGCCACACTTAAAAAAAAAAAAAATGAGCCGACAGCCATATTTGGGCCATCGGCGACGTCTCGAAAGCTCATCGCTACGCGCGCTCAACTTTCTCAAGCGCCACTCTGCGCGCGGCTAGTGACGCACGAGCCATGCAGGTGTCCCAAGGATGGGGCTCTGGGCGCTGATTTTGAAATTCAAGCGCGCGCGCACACGCCTACGCAGCTGTATACACACGCGAGCTTTCTCCTGTCATTTTTTTACATTTTACCGTTTGTTTTGACGATTCGGTTTCCTCGATTGTTTTTATCAGCGGAAAAGACGGAACGCGCCGGTGCATTAGGCTGGGTAAACTCTCGGCGCTGTTTACCCTCTCCGCGAGCGTAAATGTACTAGCGCCTCCTTACCGTTCTGGATTCCACTTTGAAACACATCAGCCTCTCCCGGCCAGAATCAATATTACAAGCGGAAATTTTACGTTAAAGGAACGCGCGACTCTGCTGTATCTTAACAGCATCGATCTCGCTTATTATCACATGCTATTGTTTTATCACCGATAAGCAGCGCATCCACTTTATCTCCCAATCGTTGCCCAACAACAACACACTTTGCTCCAAAGTACATAACAGCTCAATCAGCCGCGCGCGCGCGGCAATTCGACGTTTCCTGCATAGGCTGTACACACATAGAGTGGTTTTAACGCGGAATCAGCGGAAGAGCTGGAATAACGTCGGGATAACGAAAGCGCGACGCGGAGAAGCGTCGAAACGGCGCTGGGAGACTGTGGGTGTAAAGGCCGCCGAAAATCGATGAGGCAGCCGGCGCCGCGACGCCGATGGGATGTATAGGTGGACTCGTAGTACGCCGGCGTAGTAAACGTATAGATGTGACGTGTTTGTTTTTCTGGATGGGTGGTTTAAAAGATTGGGTTGTTTGAAGTTTGAGGATTGTTATGGTTTGGTTGGGATGATTATAGGGATGGATTATGTTAATTTTGAAGGATGATGAAATTGAGTAGGTTTGTGACGTTTCTATGGCCGGATCTATTATTAGCTTTATTTAATCTTGAATTAGAAGAAAATTCATAACTTCAAACATAAGATTAACGTAATGATTACCAACGTCTAGCGTAATGTTGATTACGAAACTAACTCATTCGTTTTCAGTAAAATTCAAAGTGCTCTCTCGCGGGTTCAAAATATTGACAAACGAACCGGAACAAAAATATCCATACCTGGACATCTACAGTTTTCCGTTAACAACTCTGATCACGTTTGATTAAACACAGCAATTAATTCACGCATATTTTTTCGTATCGGCCGAGCTCTCTTACTATATAATCTTTTTTTCCTCGATCACACAGCCATACACACGAAAAAGAGACAAATTTATTCCCGCTTCTTTATTTCTCTCTCTCTTTCGATTGCATTAAAACGAACAAACCTCGCGATTTCACGTTAAAATTATTCATCCTCGAGGATACCTCTTATAATTCGGAATAAATTATGATCATCTTGAATGAAACGCTATCCTTCTCCACACATCAACACAAACCACACACGCATTAACTCGAATTCTTTGAGAAAGTCTCTGGCTATCCGCGACTAGGCATTTTTTCCATCACGCATATGCCAGCAGAAAAAAGGATCCGTACGTTCGTGTAAAAAGTCATTTTGAAATTTAAAGCTTCGAGCACAGAAAAAGCGTACATCCCGCAGGGAAAACCACACCGCCAGCACATATATCACGTTCTTAAGCGAAAAATAGCATACCTGGCACCACGAGAAGAACCACAAGAAGTTCATTTGAATACAATAGCGGATTCCTTTTGGAGCAATTAGACGCGACGTTCCTCGATAATGCACACTTACACGCGCTCCCTAACGGTATAACCATCAATCTACCCGCGCGTGTCACTATCATATTTTCCCAGCCCTCCCCCCACCCTGCGATAACAACAAAACTAGCGCCCTCAAAGCCACACACATCCATACTTGCTCCAAAAGCAAATCCACATCGCAGTAGGGTCTAGTATGTATACAGTTAGAATCCTAACCTTATTAAAGTGCGACTGCAGAAGCCTCTCGTACTGGTCGACGGCCCTGAGGCAGATCCTCGTGGTGAAGGCTTCCATCCTAGCTGGGAGAGGCGCGTGGCACACGCTGCTAGACATTATCGCTCTGTCTTTCGGCTTCTCCTCGGCTCTTTTATTATACAAAAATACACACGGCACACTTGGGCTCGCTTCTTCTCCTGCGTGCTGATACACACACGCCTACGGAGAAACGGGCAGCAGCAGAGAGTCAGTGACGCTGCTGCGCGGGAAAGCGCGCCGCGTTCATCGATGAAAATATGCGCTTGTAACACTTATTTATTTATTTTTTTCAAAGCCTCAGCGCAGAACGCTTTTGGCTTCTGCTAACGACACTCGCGCTGTTCGTCCGGCACTGCTCATAGTCTCGTATACTCGAGGTTGTCACGCGAGAGTACGTGTATTGTACACACTGCGATGCTGCTGCTATACGTTGAAGACACACACGTGCGTGCGCAGGGATAATGAAGAATATCGCGTGGTGAGATAGTGGCTACTTGGAGATGAACACAGAAGCGCCGGCGCGAAGAACGTTGTGTTTTATATATCGAGGCGCTTCGCGCTGTAGCCGAACGGTACACTGAGCGTCCCCGCCAGCGCCTACCTTCTTTTATTGCCTCGGCGCGCGCGCTCGCTCTCTCGAGTCCCCTACTACTCTCTCCAGGCTCGGAGCGGCTGGCTCTGCGCCGCCGCCGCGCGCGCAGACGATGCTTATGTGCATCGCGGGAGTCGCGCGGAGTAGACCAGCTGGCGATGGTTGGGTTGGATGGTGGATGCAGGAGTGGTTGATGTAGGGTTGGGGGAGGGTTTTTTGGTGGGTGGTTTTTTTTTTGGTGGTGTGTGGGTGGATGGTTTGGGTGAGGACGGAGATTGGAAAATTTTTTTGATGGGGAACTTTGTCGTAGGTTTTAGAATGGAAATTTACCAATGGGTCATCCATCTGAGGATTCTAGACGAGTTGTTACGTTATAGATTGGTCGCTTTGGGTTTTGCGTTTACTTTCTGTGTTTATGGAGGCGAGGAGTGAAGTTTGGCTGATTTCGGAGCATGGGATTATCTGTACGGATTAAAAGATTTCTAATACGATTAAGTGTTATTAAAATGTTCAATTGTAGACAAATATATTAATTTAAACTTTTTTTAAATAAAAAACCATTATTATTAAACCTAAAACTTTTTTCTTATTGAATACTGTAATTTCTGTATAGCGAACGTAAATGTTAATAATTTTTTATTTTATATTTTATATAAATCTAATTAAATTTATAAGATCATTAATCGAATACGAGATAGCAGAACCTGAATCATTCTTATTTTAGATATCCTGGGTGTTCGAAATTCATTCATAGCCTTATGTCTGCGTTAGAGCCATGAGAGCATTTATCGCAGTTGAATCGTACTTGTGGTCAATGACGTCACAAAGGCGCCGCTGTGCTCGGTAATTTCTGTGAGGCACTCATTTAATTTTGAAGTTAAAAATAAATTGCCAATGCGAAGCGTTAATTGGATTATTCATGTCAAAAAAAGTGCCATTCACAAAAAACTTATATAACAATTTAATTGAATTTTAATGATAAGCTCATGAAGTTATATTAGATTAATACATTGTTATGAATATTTGATAAATTATAATCTAGCTTGGTAGCCACTGATGATACAGTAACGAAAAACAATTAGTAGTTTACAAAATAGTTTTCAAGATAAGTTATTTTTAAGTGCTCAATACCGACATAAACAGTGAAAATAATAAAACCATTCTAGAAGCTTCATTTATTTTTTCCAATTTTACTTCAGCCTAACAGGTTTAAAAAAGCCGTTATAAGTATTTGTTTGTTTACATGTATGAAATATTAATTTTCTACGGCATAATTGTTTCACAACTTCCTTACCCAGATATTATGAAATAAACCGTGATCTATTTGCTTTGCATTAACAAATGCTAATTACACATCCAGTGCTCCCGTGATTGATTTGTTATTCGAATATTTTTTGCAAACATATAATATGTATATGATGCTGCATGAAAACAAGGAAGGTTATTGCTCTCTCGATTTTTTAAGAGCATAATATATAAGCCACTTTTTAGAATATAATATCATTTCTAAATTTGGTACACCCAAACAAGATCATCAAAATATACATAATACACACTTCAAACTAAAAAAGCATTCGGTACTAAAGGCCGCCTTAAAACCACGTTCTCCAATATTACCTCTCGCATCTTCAAGCCACCATTAACTCCAAAGCATCAAGAAGTTTCCTATGCGCGTGCAAAGTGAAAATGTAAAGGAACGCATGCTTATGCAAAGTTCGCTTCTAGAAAGGTGCTTGCGTACGCGCTAGCCGCACTCGATATACACTCGCCGCGGTGCGCTTAGAGCATTAGGGTTAATCTGCAACTTTATGCAGCTGAAAAAGCCTCTCATTCACAACACACAAGTTTATTAGCATAAACCGACAACGCACTGGCCGGAACGTATAATGCATATCCGCATAAATAATTTTTCCTCTCACCGAGAGTATAATTACATATATATTTCCAAGCGATTGAGTCGTCAGAACGAAATCACCATAACTCAGGGCAAGCCCCCACCACAACGGCGCGCCCCACATGTAAAAAAGAGCGCGCTCGCGCGAAAGGCACTTCTATTAATATAATACCCTGCGGCCTCTATAATTCACGTACGTCTAACGTCCCGTTAGCTTCGATTACGCACGCCTACGCAGGTCTACAGAGGCTCTAACCAAATCCATCGGAGACAGCCATTGTGCAACGGACAAAAGACGTAGGAGTCGGCACTGCTACGACAATTAGCGGCGGCCCACGAAATCGAGATCGCGCACGTGCAACTGATGTAGAGATTTAGCCTATCTCTGTCTATCTTTCTACGCTGGCTTTCTAACGAGCCGTAACTGTCAGTCATTATCGTAGCTGTCAAAAAGGAAGAGGGACGTGTGAACGAGGCTTTATGAGAGGCCGCTGCGGAGAGATGCGACTTACGCACATCCTTATCTCTCCCGTCTAACGGCCCGATGTGTATGTATGCAGGCTGCATTATATGCTACGGGTTAGGCATAATTCGAGCCTTGTAATGCGCGCACGCGTGTAGATGCTCTCTTTGTAGCGAGCTATATAGCGAAAAGACTGGTGTATAGAGCTGGAGGAACGAGTTTTCTATAAGCATGATGTGTGGGGGATGGTGATTTTAATGGTTGGCTTCGGTTGAGGGAGTAATGAAGAAATAATTGTAGACATCGAGTCGGAAGGGACTTTGTGGGTATTGGTTTTGTTTTTTATTAGGATGATTGTTTATTTTTTATATCTTAGAAAGCGATTAGAGTATTATTAAAGACAAATCAATTCTGTCATATATAATGTTCTTTGTCGTTTCTCTATGTTTTGCTTCGTTAATCATAACGATTATTGATGATTCAAATGAGCGCGCAAGGTAACAAGAAGTGCAATGATTTCATTTCCGTAAAGCAATAAAGTACGATAATTACAATTTTTATCTTTCTATATAGTCATTTTTTTAATTGTGTAATTTCTTCGAGTTTAATTATCTTAAGTGTAGAATGGAAATACAGCTGAAAGATTAGAAAAGTTAAAAGTAATTAAATAATTCAGACAATTATAATTATTTCACAGTAGCGCGTAAAGTAGTCGTTAAAGTATTTTTAATTGTTTTGACGCGAGAGTCATGTTCGAGCTTTCATTATCTATAAGGAACTTAAAGGTGCAAATGTATTACACAAGCATTACGCAGAACATTGTATATCTTTAAGATACGTTGATTTTATTCAAGGCCGCGGATTTGACAAAACACCAGTGACAAATTTTCTTTAAAACCATACACTGATTATGTAAAAAAAAAGCGACAATCTATTCAAACTCACCTGGACAACCAATTTAACCGATAAATCTATAATGTCACCCACATCCATACAACGCAAATTAAAAAAAATATATCGCCTATACCGCATTAATACAGAAATCATTTACAAAACAATGGGCAGCCGCTATAAACAAAGACCTCCTCTTAATTATCATAATTCAGCGACTTAAAAGCAAAGCTGCGCAATAATTAACGAAAGAGGAGCGACACTCTCGTGCGTATCGAAATCGCGCACTGACCGGTACGTGAATCACAAAAAAATCGGCTTCCACCGTCACAATGAGAAAACTCAGCATCGAGTCTCATAATCAATTGAATAATAATACTACACGCACGCCTATAATGACTCAGGTTCGCGCGCATCGAGAAAGAAAAAAAAACAAAAAGAAATCGCAAAATAATAATAAATCTTTGTGCCAAAGAGATCCCGCTATCCGCTCGTGAGCGCGCCGATAAATCGGCTCACGTGCGACCTTAAAACAATGAGAAAACTTTTGTACGGACAGACGCCTTGCAAAAAAAAGTGAGCGCGCCGCGAGAGGACCGATGAATCAGCGCGGGTAGCTCCGCGATTTACATCGATCGGTATATCGCGTGAGTCAAGGCATGTCGATCGATGATAGCCGCGAGCGCAGCTGTTATAATATATCGGTAGCGCCGGCCGGATGTGTTTCCGTGTGGATTGAGCAATTTGTGGATGTGCGGGTTTTTTTTTGGGAATTCTAGTTTCGAAATTGGTTTGTTTTGAGAAATTTGATGGAATGACGGAGGTGTGCGTCTGCTGTCTGTAGGAAATCACGCGGGAATCTTGCGTGAAATCGGGTTAACGCTCGCTGCTGGGAGTAAATAAACGGAAGCAAAAAATATGATTGTACGATGCTTGGGATGTCGATTGAGAAATGTTGGTGTAATTTGAGAAGATTATATGTATGGTTTGTTTGAAAGTATATAATCTTATTTGAATTAATGCTGGTCTAGGTCACATTAACATAAAGCAAAAAGTATACGCTGATATACTTTGAAGGTTAAAATTTGAATGCTTTAAAAACGTACGAACGTCATTAGTCGGTGTAAATTTTAAGTAGTGCACAGTAGTACGATTTGATAACAATTAGTTTTGAAAAGAAAAATTTCATAAAATTAAATACAGTAGAATAATCGTCTATGGCTATTTGTAATATTAACATAAAATTTTCTTAATAAGTATGAAATGAGTGCTTTGATGATATACAAGGCATTAAAAATACATTTGAAAATTTCAATCTTGTTATAACCAGGGAAAACAGGTACTAAAATAAATAAAATGATAGCGACCGATAAATGTGAATGGTTAAAGACAGATTTTAGAATACATTTTTTTTATAAAGAATATTAAGAAAAATCAAATTAATATAATGATATTTAGCGGAAAAAATACGATTTTCGCGCCTCTTCAAAGTGCCAACATTAATATGTCAATATATCAAACATTTATACTTTTTTCTTATAAAAACTCGTTTTGGTTAGATGATAAATCAGCTGTGATTAATAAGTCTACTGACACCTGCGCATTTTTCCTGCTACTATAACAATTCTGTTTAGTAAAAGCTTTGTTTTATACTTACAAATGCAGCTTTATAGCATAACTAAAAAGGTAGCCAATTACAAAATAAAATAAATTTCTTTCGTTGTAAAATGACTCAAAAAAACCTTTACATTTTTTCTTAGGATTGATTTCACTTAAACTCCTATCACATATTAACGTATTATAAACAAATGAATTATTCATCGATGCGACTTATTTTTAGTTGCAGCAGACATTCATATTTCAATTATAAACTTGTTATAAATTTAGAATTATGATACGTTAATAAATGGATTCAACAAGCATATTAAATTGATGTTTTTGAAGTTTTTGCTTCGGGGATCACTTAATCACTGAACGTCCAAGGTCAATGTCATTTTCTTATAACAATGTTTTTGATCCAAAGTGAATGGCCCAAAAGACTATATGCGTATCACATAGTCACAAGTCCACATTCTTAACAACAACCAGTCGTACCAGGCGGTATTTGAGGAAACTGCGAGACGCACGGTGATTGAATTTTTTTCCTCTCTAATAAGCCATATAATGAGCGCGAACGATTCGCAGAAAGGAACTGCATTATTTTAGTTGTGTGTTGCAGGAAAAACGGAAATTCTTTCATATTTAATACGCATCGGTGCATCATTGCGGTTGATTATTGAAAAAAGAATGAACAAATTTTAAAGGTGAATTAAAGATGTAAAAACTACCGACAAAAAGTGGACATTCATCATTTTCACTGTCATCGAATGAATAATGCCTTTCTTTTGTTAGGCTTTTTCACATTTATCGCACTAAAAAATATTTTACAACTTGCTGTTGGACAAGTCGATTGATTGAGGACTTTTTTTGTTCAAAATACTTTGTTCTTAAAGTCAAAATATTAATTTTAATATTTTAAATCAAAATTTATAATTTCAAATTTTTTGAAGTAAGGGAAATACTGAAAAAAAATTCAACCAAAATACTTTTTTAGACGAAATTTTGTATTAGTAAAAAATACTTTTTGTGAGTTTTTTTATTATACATTTATGTAATGAGACTATTAGAGAACGAATATACGGTTTCTAAAAAAAATTTTTTGCGATTTGTAATCACAAAATTGATTGTATCGACATTTTTTATGTTAGATATGATCGATGATACAAATTGAAATTTTTTTTCACCCTGTATATTTTGCGAAATTACATTTGTACTTGCGTATAAGAAATTGCAATTCATTATACTTTATAAATGTATATGATTATGCTGTCGGCGATAGCGCTATTTAAAAAACTTTAATATAAAAAGAAAATTTGTCTATATCTGAAATTGTGAAAATATTTTGAACATATATTTGTTTGTACTTTATAAATATTAAAATTAAACACCAGCAAATCTAAAAACATTCTATAAACACGCATACAAATTCCGAAATTCTTACTTTCAAATTATGTTCAACAAAATATTTTTAACCACCTATTATCTTTCGCAAAAGTATCATTACCCCTATTAATTCTGATATCCAAAGTCAAAACCAACCTCCCACCAACAACTCAGCTCGCCCGAATCCAAACACACCAAAATACCCGTCAAATTCCTCGAATACCGCATCGCGCGCTCTCCAGCTGAAACTCATTTATAAAACGCCAACAACAGGAACAATAATCCACTCACCCCCGCCCAGTACAGAAAATACGCTTTCCCGAATCGAATTAAAATTTGCGGAATATATACGCGCGTCCGCTTTGTCCGGCGTTTTGGCGTCGCGCCAGATAACGCACCGGATTTATTTTCAATTCACGAAGCTCGACTGATTTGCGCGCGATTAAGCGCGCTCCGTCATCCTCGGAAAACACACATACACGCGAAATATCTAGCCGCGTGCGGCTTAGACAGTTTGGCGTCGCGATGAATTTACCCGCGGGGTCATATTTTTACGTCGCAGCGAGCTTGACAGTCGACTGGCCGGCTGAGCTTTTTAGCTTTTGATGAATGGAGAGGATGAAATGTAGGGGCTCGTCGGGTTCAACTTGAGATTCTTCGGCGAGGAGCGGCTGAAACATTGTTTGCGATAAGTGAATTTATTTGGAAGGTGGGAATACGCGTGGTTTCAGTGTTGACTTTTTCGGGCTGTTTACAATTCCAAGTTTTATCGGCTTTTAGGTGTACATAAAAAGAATCAATTATATAATTCAATGAGAGCCGAGCTTCAATTCTGCTCGATAAACGCGTAAAATTAGAATGATAATATTTTACTTCGGGCGATTGAAGACGGTGAATGTTATTAAAAGCATTCATCACGTCAAATTAATCAGTCTTCAAATATGCTTATCCCAAATATGCAATAACTTCAATCAACATATCTACGATAACTATGTTGAGCAAACAATCATTGCGCCTCACAATAGCGCGTTTCTTCGTCACTGACTAAGCGCTCAAAAATATTGATACACCGCCAAATTCGCCTATCCATACTTATCTAATCGACACCATTAGCCAAAAACGTCAGAAACAGCTCACCTACCAATCACCCAATCCAAACTATACATATAGCTTAATCAGTCTAGCGCGCACATTTTTCCTCGATCTAAAAATCAAACGTCTAGTCAATCAACAATCGGCGAAAAACGTCAATCGGCCGATACACTCGCAAGGAAAACTTGTTTAGATCGTCGCCTATTGTGAACACAGCTCGCGCATGTGTGCGGCTTTGTGAGTTCATCGCAAAAAATACGCGCTCGCGCGCCGGCGAAAATCTAAATCTCGCCAACTTCGCGCTCGCCGAGCTCTTATCGCGCGTCAACCCCTGCGTTATATTTGCGAATTTTATTTCGCCGACGATTTATAGAGGCACCTGTGACCGCGATCCGAGCTTTCTACGTCAATGGACAGGGAAACGCGCGGCTGATTCTTTGCAAATACGGGGAGCCTCGACGAGATAGTGCAGATTATTAATTAATCGCTCGGACGTCATTGGCTCTGCGGGAACGACAATTTTGCCGATTTTTGCGGGGGAAAGTTGTTTGCGGAGCGGAGAAACTAGAATAGGAGCGCGTAGTTTGCGAGCTGGGTTTTTCGCGGCATAGGCTTTTTTCCAGAAGGATGTTGGTGTGAATCACGGGAAGGAAAAGGTTTTGCTGCTGGGGAGATTGATAATGGTGTTCCGGATTTGTTTTTTTTTTTTGCGTTGGAATGTTTAGGATGTGGAAGTTCTTTTGGTTCTATTGTAGTAAATTATTGTTTAATTTTTTTGTATTATTGGTTTTTTTGTGGGAAAACTGCTGTTTTTGTGGATTATCCAACTGATTTGAAATGTTTTCAATTACTTTTTTCCGACATTTACCTACACGCTGTTCATGGTGACGTATCGCTTTTGCTTTTGTTATACGCAAAAAGATTAAATTGTCGTCTAGAATAATTGTATTCAAAGCCGGCATTGAGGTTATTTTTTTTATAATAGGCCTAATTTTTAGTTTCATAATAGACTAATAGACTTACGAAAAAATTGCCTATAGTAGTTCTTCCTTGTAATTTTTCTGACTCTTCTTATATAACTAAATCATTTACGCGGAAATAATTCTATTTGATTTCCTAAAGTATTACAAAAGAATAAATGTAACGCTGAAATTTTGAACAAAAGAAACAAAAAATGAGCTCCTACACGTGTAAAAGACCAATTCATATAAGCAATCATAAAAATTGACTGAAATTAGTTGATTGATTTAAATAAATGAAAGAAATTATGAAAATTGATTAAAATTAGTCAACTTTAAACATCTCGGACCTAGTAGGCTGATTAAAGCTGAACAAAGAATTCATTCAAAACTTAGCAAAAAACTATTTACGTATATAAAAGTTAAAACCCGTGAGGAAGTTTCCTAAAAATAGTATATTTTGATTTCAAATATACTTCAAAACATATTTATAATAAGTTTTTTCAGACTTTTTTTATTATCACAAGCATCATCAACATAGAAGGAAAAATCAAATGAAAATATAAAAATTATACTTGAATTTCAAAATGCAAATCGATATGTATACAAATATTTATAAATTATTATTAATAAGCAGGTAGTACGAAGACAATTATGTCAATAGTTACAATCTTTTTATTAATATTTATTATTTATTTATTCAAATTTGGATCATTTGAATGGTTTAGATGGCGGACATATAGATCGCCAGTATATAAGAAAAATTGCACTTTCAGAAGTGAAGCTTTTCCAGATTTTGTTTCCGTGTTGAGAAGTGTATTTTAACGTTCAGCAATTCCAACGAAAGCTACCTATATAACGGTTTATAAATTTTCAGAAAAAGCTCTTTCACGAGTTTTTAAATAAAAACTATTATATTTTGGAATATTCTGAAGAAAAACAAATAAGAATTTTTAATTAAAAAAAAATAATTTTTAAATTTAACTACTTATTAAATTTTCTTTAAATTCTGAATTTGTTATAATATAGTCTTCGTCGTGAAGCTCTAATTCGCGATATAGCCTTAGTCGCAAACAGATATATCTACAATCTTCGCAAAAGACGCTGATTGCCGATAGTCTTCGTAACACATAACGAACCGCAATCTTCTCTGTGAAACAGTTAGCTAACCTAGTATAATTGAGGGGAAAATAAATAAAAAACATCTCAAAAACTGAAACTACAAAGAAACAATAAATAAAACTCCAACACTAACCGTTCCCACATCTTTCAACCAGATCTCACATAGTTCCATCACCCATACCATATTAGCATAGACCCCGGATAAATTCCTACCTCTCAGATAAACCTGAATGTAAACCCAACCTGAACCATCCACAATCATCAAATAAGTCTAAAACCGACGCTGCACCAGTTTCAGGTGCAAAAACTGACTCGCCGCTGCTCTTCCTCTTTTTTTTTTTTACTGCCCTCGCAGCGACGTAAAGCATGAAACTCGATCCCACCTATTGCGTCAACGCGTTCTCCGAAATCCATATCAGGTTCGCCGCGCGCTGGGTATATGTGTACCATTCTCGAGTTATCCGAGGCGCGTGGATGCACCTTGAATGGAAGGCGGATAGAAGAATCCGATGATAGTTCGAACTCTAGACGTTGTCTATTTGTCGTGGATAGGATATATATATTGTGTTGCTGAGTATCTCGTCAGATTGAGACACCAGGGTGATATATATATCTGCATTGTCTTTTCCGGCTTTTGTCATGAGTGGGGAAGTATTGGTATATTGTAGGGGTAATGCGATTCCGGAGACTTGCTTCATCGGATGTCTTTTGTGGTCCGATACGTAGGTATTGCGGTTCTGGATTCTTGTAGTCTAAGGTATTACCTATTGTCAGATAATTAAGATATGTACAGCATTTTTGGAATTGTTCGAGCGTTAGTGTTTATGAAAAATTGTCGTACTTGTACATACATTGTAAGAGTGATGGATCTTTATCGAATACTTTACAATTGAGAAACTGACCATAAAATAAGTCTAAAAATTTCCTCAGACCAGACGAATACTTCAGATAACGTAGAATGTGTTATATTATCAGAACGCGAAACGAATTTAATAGTAAACAAATTAAAATCCATTATTTAATAGCCATCCGCGAAACGATAACGCATCTACAGACTGCTCTAGTTGCAACTTATCATAATTTAATTATATCCCAACCACATTAACGCTCATTTACAAATATCGCGCTCCAAATATCACATCCACTTGCCATCAACACCCAGCCTCAAACACACCCACCAATCAAACCCACAAAAAATCAAACAAACCACAACGAAGGGAAAAAACCGTACCCCAGCCGCGTTGCGTCAGTTCCTACGTATATCAGCAGCGATCAAAGTGCAGCCTGCGCCATCCGTTCGCCGAAACGATCCTCCTATACGCACAACTCATTACTAATTAAGCCGCACTTTCCTCTCGCGCGTCACTCGAAAGGTGGGGGTGTGTCCCTTTAGCCGGAGAGAGACGCCACAGAGGCTCGATACGCGGTGCAATGTGCCAGGGGGGACGTGACTCCCAACACGTAGGCAGCCACTAGCTACGTCGTTTCCTGGCCGACTTACGAAAGCGCCTGCAGCTCTCGGCCGATTAGCCGCTCGTAATATGAATTTTTTTTTCTTTTTCGACCGCCGGCCTTATTAGGCTTGGGTTATTAGAATATGTATTAAGGAGGAATGTGGATCGCCGCGCGTCATTTCACGGTGAAAGCTATTAAGTCGATAGAGAGATGCGTATTGGTAATTAATTAGAGAGATTGCGTATTGGCCGATTAGGGAGATAAGCATTATTTTGCAGTGATTCGCGCGTAATCGCGGGAGGATGGGAGGCTTGTTTACGCGAGATGTGCTCTTGTGTGTGCGGGCCTGTTGTTATATACACGCGATGCGCGCTCTGTTGCGTCAATGTTCTCTTGTTATAGCGCGCGGATTTCGCGTGAGCGACGGGAGGAGAGATTGCGGATGAAGTTTGTACAGAGCGAGGAGGTTAAATATAGATTGAGATGGAGGGATTTACAATATTGTGAGAACTGCCGGGAGATATTCCGAGCGAGATTGTAATGTGCACGAGGATGTCGAGCTTTTTTTTTTGCAGATGATGCTTGGATTTTTTTGTGGGAGGTGAATGATATAGTGGGCTTGGGTGAGTTGGGTTTATATGGTTTTTTGAGGAAGGTTGTTGTGGGTTGTCTATTTGGAATTTTACAGTGAGATTTTGATAAGGTGAAAAATTATTGCATTTATACAAAAGTAACGCTTATGAATTTCAAAAATGTTTTAAAAAATGTATTCAATGGGAATTCTCTAAGAAAATTAGAGGCAAACCCTTTTGAGATTCAGTTTTTTTTTTTAATAATTTTTATAATTATTTCTATAAATTATAAGGTGTATCTGAATATATGTATGTATGTACATTATTTAGAAAAAAAAACACGTCTCGAAAAGTGCCCTTATGCCGAATAACTTCTTAAATGTATATAAAACATAGTCAACAATCGCTTTACATTCAATGTAATTTTTTTATTAATATTCTTTAATATGCGAGTGGAAAATTTTGCTGCATTACTTTACTTTAGATTTAACGAAGAAAACTGGAACAGTGCATAACTGAACTGTGTTCTATTATAAAAAAGTCATTAACAAGATTCTACTAATTTTCTTACTTAATTCCATTATACTTATTATATCTATTCTCTGAACCGATATATATAGAACCAGATAACTCATCAAATATCTTCAAGCAGCACTATCTAAGCACTTTATTGACAGAGTAGCAACGGCATCAGTATTGTATAACTCATTTACACATAATAACTCGATAACATCTTATCACAAAGAATCGCACGCATCTATTTGTTCAAACTAATTACTCCAAGCGCAAAAACTCTTGTAAATTTTCAGGAGCCACGAGCCTTCGGCGAATCCTTCACCTATTTCCACGATCCGCGTTAAGCCGAGAAACCGCAAGTCAAATACATGTATATTTTCACACGACACCTCCGAAATTCACTGCGGGCCTCGTTAAAATTTCGGGGAAATTCTGATTACGCACGAGAAGCCCTCATTATGTCGCCGCGAGCTCAAACATTGACACTTTTAATAGCGCGAATTATTATTGCCAGCTCGCCCAGCGAAGCGTGACGAAAGAAAAAAGGCGCGAGGCGCATTATAATTGATAAGCGGGCTTTTAATGAAATCGCGAGTGCTAATCACGGGCAGTGGGAGTAGGATGAGCTAAATTACAAGATGATTATGGATAATTTTCGGAGAGGATTGGACTTGTTGTGCGTTTGTTATGATCCATGTTTGCGTATGCTTTTATAAGAGAAGTAGGCTTACGTGTCCATGATGCGTGAGAAGATGGATTTTCAGGCTTATGGGTGGATAGTGATGAGAAATTGATATGGATAGTGTCGAGTGTGTCTGACCTTATTGCTGACGCAGTGTATTTTATCGCGAAAAAATTATTTAAATGATTGATTAACAACAGTTGCAAAATTGTAGTTGTGTAGGTGGCGGTTGAGATACTAGTAAATTTGGATGAAGATCGATGGGGTAAATTATTATTTTATCTAAATGGAGTCAATAATTACGAAATTTGAATATTATATTTATTTATAATTTATTTCGATTTGGACACAAACAGGTGTTCTTTTTATTTTTATATTAGGCACATTATGATAACAGTGCAATGATTTATAAAAATAATGACAAATAGCGGATATTCTAGCGCAAATATTTGCCTGAAATATTTTATGTAAATTATGTTAAGTAACTATTTTTTACAACTCTCCTCATAATCTTCTGACATTAATAATGAATTTGAAAACGCCGTAACAAAGTAAAAAAAACGCGCAAACAGATTTACTATGCCGTAAAACGATACAAACAAAATGCAAAGCACGACGCTTTTACGGTTTCACCCATCGCCTTTTCATTCCGCGTTAACATTATCGCACGTGATTTTTCATTTTTGCAAATACTCGCAAAAAGATAAAAAAAAAAAATAAAAAGAAAAATGGCTACTTGCGGGCAAAGAAATCATTTCTAATAAGTATTCGGGCGCACGCAATTTCAAAAAAATGTTACGACAAAAAGGCAAAAATTACACTACTTAGCGCTGCATTAATTTCGCTACAAAGAATAGCCGCGAAATTGCCGTAAACTGTTTTAAATTGTTCTGCTATTCAGAAAATTAAAGCCATTAGATGATGCGGTATTTCTTCGGCGCTCGCTCGCGCGAGCCAAGAAAATTATACTATTGACGTCAAGCCGTTCCCCTGCAGCTAACAGTAAAAAAAATTTTCGCTCGCGCTATACTCGCGCTCTGATGTTGCGATTTACCTGAGCGCATTCACTTCTTATGTTTATTATTTTTCAATGACCTTGCGCGGATTCAGCGGTAATCGAGTCCAAAGCTCCTAGCTCTATCCTTGTCTATCGGAGTAATTAATTTCTTCGGTTGGATGTGTGTATATATAGGCAAAAGCGCCGATTATCGGTTATGCTTCTCGGCCTTCGCTCTGGCTATGACACAATTTTGCAATCGACAAAAAATTAATTTTCCTATCTGTGTTGCTATATTGATTGTGTTTTGCGAATTAAAGATGCGCTAGACCTGAAATCTTGCATTTTCAGAGCTAAAAGAAATGATTTCCTCTGACGCCAGAGTGTGCAAAAAAATGTATTCGTTTGCAGAGACTTGATTGCCATGTTGTGCGGCAAATGTCGGTCAAAATGAAAGTCTATCTTAATTATGTTAATTAGTTGATGCGGTTTCTTTGTTTTAGTATTACGTTATGCAAAGCTAGCGCGTCAGCATAATAGATTTCATAAGTGATCTAGTTTTTGAAAGTATTCGATAATAAAGTAACAAGCCAATTACCTAATTATCTTCAAATCTCGGTACTAAACCACTCGAAAGAAAACAAATTTACATTCCTTTTTCCTCCCATCAACGACCTCCATCTCACTTTCCTTTACCCCACAACTCACAAAATATTCCTTTTATATGCGTAAGCTTACCCATAAATCCGACTTCCAGCAAAAAAAGTAGGTCGACGTGCATCCTCAAAACCCGACGTCGCGACAAAAAGTGCAAATCGGCGCGTCTCGTCCTTTGGAAAAAAGGCCGATAACGATAAGCGCGTTGCGGAACCTCGCATGGCAAGCGGCAATTCGAAACCTTTGACACCGCTCCGATAAAACGGCTTTGTAGTGCCGCTTGCATATTTATACGTATGCGTGTATTTTTACTTATAAGGATCGCGTCGACGCGCGTTTTTCTCTCGCACGCGCGTCACGTTCGCGACTTTCCAATATTAAAGGCGCGTTTGCGTACGATGGTACCCTTTTAGGCACTTATTGTGGGTTCGCCTGTTATTAAGGCGATGCCAGAGGAGGTGTGTTTACGTGGGGATTTTCGGGATGTGGGTAATTGGCGAGTTGGCGCGCGTAAATTGATAATGGAATGAGGTGAAACTTTTTTGTAAAGACGGTAATGATCGGATTTGATTACGATCGGATGAGAAGGTGTGTTGGTAACGATCGTCGAGGATGTTTTTGGAGGAAATAAAGTTTTTTTGGTAGCTTCCTGTCCGTAAGTGGACATCCGTTGTAATTAAGTTGTTTTGCCGCTTTACAGCAGGGTAATTACAATGCGAAAATTAGTGTCTTCTGCTTCTAAAAAAGTTCGCGCTGTATTTTGTTAAGGAAATTGTGGCCTTTACGAAGAAAAACATTCAAGTTGACCTTGATTTCGTATGGTCATCTAAAATTAAGTAACGTAAAATCTTAATCATACATAAAATTCGACTAGTTAGCTCATATTTTTATAAGGACCCCGTGAAAAGTCAAGGGGTCGCATAATACATCGCACCACATCCCGCATCACACCGCGTTCATCATCTTTTTCATCCTAACTTAAAAATAACGCGCGCTTTTTCCTATGAACGGATTTCCCAAGGCCGTTGCGCATTATCAATCCTCGTTTTTACCATACCGATCTCGCCAAAGTCAAAGCGCGCTTGTTTTGCAAAATTTTTTGCCCCCCTTAACGAAGTCACACTTTTTCGTCTTTCTCCCACCACCGTATCTGTTTCTTGCTTCGCGCCAAAGACGTATCGCAACGCCCGTTAACTCGCGCTTTGAACCGATTTTTTTTCTTTCATTTTGGTCTTTGGATTCCGGAGCGCGCGAGCGATTCTCGTGAAATAGACCACCAAGCACACCGCACACGCGGATTCTCGGCTAGTTATTCATGAGATTCGGGGAATTCGGCTGCTCGTGCGAGCTAACTAATGTTTCCTGTCTTCGTAATGCGGATGAGTCGCGGCTGAGTGTGATGATCCGGTGGCGTATCGGTTTTGGTGGTTCGAGTGTTGGGGAAAAGTGATCGGTATAATGATTTTGTCGATTATCGGTTTCCTGGTTGACCATGTTTGAGTCAGTTAGTTTTAAGTAATAAAATAAAATTTTTAATATGAAATCTCTGTGAATTTTTTTATGCTATTACTATTCTATCAATGTGTTTGACGTAGTGTTCTCTCAATGAATTTTTTTTTGCAAGATAAAAAGATAAATATGAGAGTCGAGGGTATAATTCGGTAGTTATAAACTTTGCAGTGCAACTGACTCTTGTAAATAAACAGTCAATAGGTTATTAATATGACTTGCAATATTTGTAGATAAAAAATTAAGGCTTTTCTTTGAGCCTTATTATAATATTGATTCAAAACAAACTACTCAATAAGTATGACATGCAGTATTTTTCGATGTATCGATATGGAAATCATTGATGTCTTTTAATGAGTGATAAAGTTGTCCAAATTTGCATAAGTTTTATAACATATACATTTTTGTCGATTTTTGTGGATCTACTTGTGATATAAATCTTTCCAAATTGTTTTGATAATGATTTCGAATAAAAAGTTTTTCTTATAATAATTTAACCGTTCTTTTGGTAAAAGAATTGAATTAAAATTAATTTGAACGGTGAATCCTATTTATATTAATAACTATAAAAAAAGTCATTCAATCCGAAATTTTAAATTATTTTTTTAATTATGTTCTCTACTAGATAGATGGTAAAAGAATATATTCATACTAATTTAATAAAATAAGCATACATTCGAACTTATTCACGAATACTAAATATAAACTATATCAACTTTAGTCTATCTGTTTCTCGTATCAGTTTATCTCATATATAGGGCTTTCGCCAAGATCATATAGTAGATTCCAATAACAGAAAAGTAAGATGAAATCAAGGATTTATGAGGACTGCATATTAATATGTAAGTACTTTAACCACCGGATATAATGAGAGCTTCATCGCGTAATCGTTACGTAGTAAGGAAATAACGGCTTAAGATATATATAAAGTCAGCATTGCAACGAAGCTAAAAATTTATTCTTTAATCTTAGACTTTTAGTTATGCATTAAACTGATATAACAAGTAAATTACTTTCATGTTATTATAATTTTGATTATTTTTGGTAAGATTTTTTTCAATTTTTTATGGACCTAATAACGGTAATATAGTACCTTGGTGTTTTTTCTTTCGCCTAAATAATTCTCGCTTTAGTTTCTTCTGCGTTTATTAAAACTTTTTTTGCTTTCTTTCCGAGCTTTGAGCCGTTGCTATTTTGCTTGATTACATAGAGATGCAGTGAATAAATATTCTAGAAAAAAAAATTACGAGAGAAATTACGTACAATTGTGAAACAAAAAATTACGTTTTAAAATTTAGTAAATCATCGATTTAATTATTTATGAATCTTTTTTTAATCACGTGATAAATTACTTAATTTCAAAAATGTTATCCAGGTATCAAATCTTTTCATTTAAGAAATTGTAATAGTTTAATATTTTTTGACCTCATATAGTTGTTCTTATAATACACCACTGTTTCTTCTATAGTTTTTGAAAAATCATTTAGACAGCATTATTCAAATAATCATTATGCAATAATTCGATGCAGCACGATATAACATTATGTCCAGCTATTAATTATAAATACATACCTCCAGAATATATTAAGTATTAGCCTTTTGAAAATATCAAAACAAAATTCTGTACTTTTGAAAAGCTCACTTAAATTATAGCAATTTAACGACTTGGGTATAAGAAATTAATGATGGGCACATTTTGGCGGTGTAACAGATAAATAATAGATACAAATCAATTGTCATCAATAAAACAATAAAAACGTTATCATCTCAAATTCGTACCATGCAAATTACCATCAGTTTTTATCAAATTTCACAAAATTACTGTGTCCTAATGAAACATCTAAAAACCCTCCTCCAAGCAAGCTCCTCTAAAACATAACAACATCTCACAGTCAACACCTCCAAAAAAAAAAAAAACCAATCCTCAGCCGTCGTAAACTCACACACATATCTGTCGCCACTCGGACGTCAGCTTCGCTCTTCTTCAAGCTCGCCCATAATGCAATTCCCTCGCGGCGGCGCCAGGCGCGAAAACACGCCAGGGAATCATCTCGCTCGTAAACGTTGCGCAAACAACGTTATTACTCGGCGCTTTTCCACGCAGCCTCACTGACCCGACCTACGATACTCACAACACGTGCTTCTCAAAAAAAAAAGTTTCATTTCCACTCGCTTATTTTTATAACGCGCGCGTTTCGTTTAAATTTGAACGCGGCCGGTGCGCGGGAGTACATACGTAAATGTAAATTCGGGCTTTTGATACATAATTCATACACAGCTCACGAGACCTGCAGCTCCCTTTTCACAGGCCCGGCAGCACGCGAGAGAGCGGCTTTTTCACGCGTGTCGCGAAGCTAAAGCCGCCTCCGTTATGCTTCGAACAATGTAGCAACGCCATTGTTGGGATGCATTGTTTGGCGCTGTCAAAACAATTTCGATCAAGGCTGCGGCCCGTTAGATAAACGCTGATGGTATTATGTCATTGAATTTTAATGCTCTCTCTCCGGGACGCACGTGCGACGAGGAAACGAAAAAATTTCAGAAGAGGGAGTACTTATATAGCTTCCGAGAGAGAAAAAAACAAGCGTCCCACTTTGGTATACCCGCACGCGCAGTTTTTCAGGCTTATCTCAGCCCCTCCGCGCTCATGAAGAAAGCGCCGCACGCGGAATCTGGACGCAATAAAAAGTAAGTAGCACGTATCCACGTGCAGCAGCTGATGAGCGCGGGTCGAGGCTACAGACACGTGCGCTGCGCTGGAATTCGGGAACGTAGGATACGCATATACACAACGTCGGTAGCTCGTCGTTTTTTTTTACGCAGTAGCCGCCTTTTTTGCGATTCTAATCGTTTTTTAAAACGCGCTGTTTTCGTTCCTCAGGTGTCACAACAGAGAGCGGGATCCGTCACTTGTTGACGTGCGGCTCGCGCGCTCGACTTTGAATATACAGGAGCTTCAAAGTAGTCGCTCTCCGTCTTTGTGCGGACGCGGCTCGGGAAAATCATGGGGGGCCGTCTAAGTGTTTTCGTGTATGATTGGATATGCGTCCTTTTTTTTTATTTTGATGGTGATGCGGGTACTATTTTTGAGGCGCCACTAAATTTAGAGCGAGTTTGTAGTTTACGTTTGCCTATACGATTTGAGAGTCGATTTTTTACGAGTTGGTAATGTATACGAAACGTTAGAGTAGGCGCTGAATTAAGCAAAATTTTTAAGTGCCTTTTCACGGTTTTGAACGATTGTGTACCTTTTTGTTTTCGTATCGTATTAGCGGCGCTCGCTGAATATTCAAAAATCGAACTTTTTTCACGAGACTTTCCATGACAAAAAAGCGCAGCGCTACGCGGAAAAAGGATCTATTGTGCGTTCCGCGAACCACCTGAGATTTGTCAAAAACACGTTTCGGCGTTATCATCTCTTTTGGAGTTTTTAACTCGGCGCGCAGCTTTTGTGAGCGCCGGAAAATTTTAATTTTATATTTTTCGCTGAAAAAGCTTATAATACGCGGAGCCCGATAAGAGCAGCCGAGCTATAGCTGTCAGACTTTTTTTGTTAATAATTCTCCTTTATTCTCCAAAAAAAGCTCATTCCCGAAAGATAAATATTCATTATTAACGCCGACGCGCCGAAAACAAAAGGCTTAAAAGCCATATATTTTACTCGTAAACAAGCGAGCTGTTTACGCGCGCTACGCATCTCGCAAGAAAGTCGTAAATTTCACTCATCCCGAATTGATTTACACGCGCGGCCCGAGCTTGAAATTGCATAATGTATATAGCCACTTCCAGAGAGCGAGTGAAGCGCGAGTTTGTAAATGTCGCGAATCTTTGAGAAAAACAAACGAGGAGATTTTTATATAGAAGGCTGCGTGACGCGCGACGATCGGATTATTCTCGTGGCGCCTTTTCTTTTGCAAATGTTTGCGGTATAAACAGAATGTAGGGAGGGATGCTTGTGGCGAGACGTAGGAAGTTGGATGCATTGCAGTTTTGCTGTTGTTGCTTTTATCAGACAGTGCGAGCTACTAGTCATTAAATGTAGCATTTTAAACGTTTTAACGTTTAATTTATCTTTATAAACGTTACTATAACGTGTTTCAAACGTTGCGTTATTTTATGATTCAAACTGGAATATTTTCGATGATTAAACCGAGGTATAATACTCTCATATCGACACTTTGTTGTTTCGCCGGCGCAATTTTGAGTAGATCAGGTTTTTTACGCCGTTCGCGGGGGAGCGGAAGAGCGGAAGAGGAGAGCGGCCGAATCTGGTATTTTCTGGCCTTGGATAGCGGGAGCTGGCTAATTGCCTCGGAGAGGTCAGCAGAGATTCGGGGAAATCTGTCACAACAAATGATTAGTATTTTTTATGTGAACAAAGAGAGAAAAAATGAATCGATTTGAGATAAGAATTATTTTTGAATGACATTTTCAAACTGGTTGTGTTTGTGAGAAAAAATACGATGACTCGTTATTTTGCTTATCGGACTGCCATAATGACTATTTATATCACTTTCGTATGAGGCATTGGTGGGTTGGTTAAAAGATTGAACTTTGTACCGGTGAATTCGTAGAAGAATCTATATTAAATTATATTTGTGTGTAATATGATGGAAGCAAAAGTTTTGACACGTATATAGAAGAAAATTAATATAAGCATTGAAAATTTCCTCTATATTTGCATTAATTTGTTTTGAATATACGTATTGATTTTATTTATTTCCAAAATTTACCTATAAATTTAATGAATGTTTTGACAATACATTGAACAGCTAATTCTTTAATCCATTTACACGATATTAATTCAACCAATAGTATTGTAATACATATTATCATTTATTGAAATGAATCCCTACAATAATAATATATTATAATAGTAATATATTAGTCCGTATACCATGGCTCCCCATAATGATACGCTCTATCAACGTGCATAATTATAAGTCAATATATCAAAACGTTTAAAAGTGGTATTGGGAACAAATTTGTAGATGAATACATAATTATTAAATAATTTCATTCAAATGTAATTTCTTATTATGGACTAAAAAGATTACGTGGAATGTAACATTACGGAGAGCAATTATGCCTTGAATTTGCATATACCGCAATGTGTTTTTTTATAACAAAAATCGTATCAATTAATTATGTAGTGGGTAATAGGACTATTAAATTAAGTTAACAATCTTCTTTTCAACTCTTTGATTAATAATCTCTTGAAATTGAGACAGATTCAGAAAATTCTAGATGCAAAAACCGCTAAAAAATTTCAGTATATAAACTACATACTTTATTCTGAGTTCACGAAAATATAACCAATTATCGGTTCGATTCTTCCCACCCACAAATGCGAACAATCCACCGATCTCACCATACATCAAACCGATCTCCCCAAAATCCCCAACCCATCCCAAACCTACACTGTCCCCTACATCTCTCCCCCCTCCTCGTGTTGACAAAAAGAAAAAAACCGGAATACCACAAGCGCGCGCCCAGCGAGCATAACCTGGTTCGTCCAACACGGGCGCATCGGTTCGCGCACGTGCGCCCAAAGCCGCACGTGTTTGCTCCGCGCTCCGAGCGCGAGTCTAGTGACCCGTCCCTGCGAGTATGTATATAAGCACATATACAACTCGCTGACCCGCAAGCGCCGATCGCAGCATGCGCAGGCACGTGCAGCCAGGGTGTCGCCTTTATAGGATTGATCAGTTTGCGCCGTGCGTTACCGGTCTTTTTTACCGAACGCTCGCGGTCTGCAATAAAAAGTGCAGATGCGCGCGCTTTTGAGTGCTCGGAGGTATCTGGTTTCTTGTATTTTGGACTGTGTGTCTGTGTGTGTGGTTTTGTTGTGATGAGGTGTTTATCGAGGCGATGGTTAAGGTGTGGTTTTGCCGATGTGTCGTTCGGTTTGGTTGACGATTTTTCAAGTTTGTAGTGCGGTTTGAATTTTTGTTTTATTTATAACGATACCTGCAAAACTTTATATCATCCATAACAGCAGTAGGTATGAAGAAGACAGTCGAAAGTTACAATTAAACTCAATGGACCGCGTGCGTTAGTACGCGAATTGCCTTGCAGTCAATAATAAATAATGCAGTAGCGCCGCGCGCGGCCGCTTGCGTATATACGTCGCACCGGATTATCATCGCGTCGCATAAACAAAATGCGATTAACGCATATCTGCAGCCGTGCGCGAGCGCACCTGAATTCTCAATGAGCTTTCGTAATGTTGTACTCTGGGTGACAGAGCTGCGATCCTCTGGCTTTTAGAGATTATGATTATAGGGTTATTTACAATTTATAATGTGTATGGTGATGAGTTACTTTTTGATTAATTATTAAGGTTGTCGAATAGTTTGAAAAATAGTAGTGCGTTTAAAATATTGTGAATAGAATAAAATTTATTGTCATAACAACTTTGAAGTAGTATATTTTTATATGGTGTACAAGGAAGAGATAGCGATACTTTGGACGTATAATCGATAAATAAATCTCGACGAAGATACATGGCAATAACAAAAAACTTGGGCATCCAATCAAAACAGATCCCAAATCTACTTCCACTCTCAATCCATCCACAGTCCAACCCAGCAAAAACTGCCGACATACCTGCTCAAAAAACAGCATTTCCTCGAACGCATCGACCTCCCACAAAAACAAGTATATCTAAAACAAAAAACACAGCCCTCCACACTCCTAAATCCAAAAATAGACCAGCGCTGCACCGCCCACATCAAACCGATCTCAGCGCCCACGCCGATCTTAAATTCCGATAAGCGCGCACCGCGAGTCTATATACAAACGCCGCGAGGCGTGATACACAAACATATACAGAGCTTGGCCGCCTTGACCTCGCTCTCTCGGGTTTGACGCACTCGATCTCGCCCAGCAGCAGCTCAGACACTAGCTCTCGGCTCTAATTGTCGCGTGGGAGCTCGAGTTGATGTAGGATATTCGCTTAACGGGACGAGCCCACACTGGATATACGCATATGCGAGGCGCAGTTGGTTCGAGCGTACCGGTTGGCTGCTTGTTGGCGGGGCGTTTGTTTTTTTTTGGTGTGGTTTTGTTGTACGAAGATGATGTTTTGTAGTGGACCTGTTTGGTTTAGAATGCAGTCATTCGTAATAATATTTGGTTTTATTTATAGTAGTTATACGATAGAGTAAGAGGCTGTAGGGTAAGTAGTAACAGACGGGACGGTGGGACGAGATTTTTTCCTTTCGATTAGCTTGGTTTGGGTAATTGTGTAAGCGAAAAACAGTTATTATTGCGGCATAAAAAAAGAATTTTAAAATTAACATTTAAAAAGGATATGATTCTAAGAGCTTACCTCACAGCACTCGGAATATACATTCACTATGTACGTCAATTGCCAACTTTCCTCGTGGTTAAGGAAATTATAATGTTAGTAATTTAAGATCATTCTTAAAAGGTAAATCTAATATGCCGCGAAATTACGTTAACTGTCTGAAAGCAAAGTATCTCAGACCGATGAGATAAGATTCAGCTTGATGTGCCAATTTCAATTTAACCACCAGTCGGCGATCGAGCTAAATTATACAAGATATAAATTACTCGGACTAATGATTACTAAATATAATCATTATATTTCATTACACTGAATTGCGTAAAATACTGTTTTTTTTTTATACTCTATATGATAGCGCTACTTTATTCTCATTATTTTGCGTAATAACTACGAAACTGGGTTGTAATAACGTTCATTAAAATCAATTTCTTATATTTTTCAATGATAAAAACAAGCTAAATTTTTTCACATAAATTAATTAAAGTAATTAATTTTAAAAGCAACTCTTCGCAGACAATTCGTACATCAAGATAGTTCTGAAACTTCGTCGAAAGACTTCGATTTCAATTTTCAACGCCGCGTTAAGCCTCCAAAAGCAAACAAGAACAAAAAAACCGCTTCATTATTTTTTCTTCTAGAATAAAAATTCTCGTCCTCTGAGTCACTTTCAATTGAGCGGCTCATTAAAAAGGCACAAAAAAAAAAGGCAAAATCCATCCAGCATGGGCAAAAAGTGCAAGATTGTTTCTGGCACGTGCGCGCGCGCTCGGCGCAACGGAAAGGCGCAACAATGAGCGCTCCGAGAGCGCCTTTTATCCTCCTCTTTTTCCCCTTAGGCTCGCTTCTCTCGCCGATGGATGAATAATGCAAATGCCGCGCGCATCCGAAAATCACGTATGCGTGGGCTCGACCCATACACGAGGCATTCCGCGTTCACTTGGTGCTGCGGAAATTTGAATTCGTGGATAGGGAGAATTGCTCGAGGATGGATTAATCGAGAAAAATTGTATTGTTTGAAGTTTCGTGGTATCTTTTGGGATGTGAGCTCGTTACTTGCTGGGAGGCTTGACAAGCGAGGATTGACTTGACAATACAGCCGAAAGTTATTCAGTAGTAGAGGGTATTAGCTAGTTTTTCCTCAAGAATATTTTTGAATTTCTGATACAATATCGCTGCCCCATCCGCTTCTAATTAGACTGTCAAAACAAAAATTAAACAGCGATTTGCTTCTGTAGAGAGGCTTGCTTGAATTATGGATTGCAAGACTTTTCTAGAAAAGTTATAATTGATTTACGTATATACGCGGGAAGTTTAAGTGATTCATGTCGACGAATGCCTGTAATTTGTCTTTAATTTTGTGGTCTTCGGATTTCGACTGACGGAATGTTCCTCGTACAAGTGGCGCATCCGAGATCACAATGAAAGTGATGACTCGGTTCCGGGATCTGTCATAACTGTAAACATTCCTCAAAGTTTAAAGAGCGAAAGAAGAAAAGGAAACAGGAAAGAAGTATACGTCAATGGCAACTGCGTAGCTTTCCCTAACTTGCTTTTGTTTCATGGTTGTCGCTTTTTATTACTTCCACATTGACTGGTACACCTTACTTTTTGTCTGTAGGAAAACTGCGGACTTTAATCCTTAATATTATTATGAAGAATACAATTTCGTTTTGGTTGAAAATTACGCAGTGTTAAAACTTCTGGTTGTCAGTGAAATTTGCATGGCCACCTACATGGTTGCCAGGAAGAAAGGCTTTAAAAGAAAACTGTTTCCTTATTAATGTTATTAATGATCCTTATTAATGTTACAAAGAGAAAGATGGATTTTAAAAACAATTTTTCCGCCAATTTTCATACAGAGAATGCGTAATTACAATGTGCATATAGATTCATCAAGGAATTTCGTGCGTAACCATGGTTACAATGTGACCGAATATGGTAAATGTACTATTTAATGATTGATAGCCCTGATGACCTTAACATATATAATTTTATGCCAAGCAGTTGACATTGAAGTAAAGTAAAAGAGTATGAAACCTCCGAATCGAGTAAAAATGTCGACCAATTTTTTTCTTCTTACAAGGCTTGGTGTTCTTAAACTATAGAAACTTGTTGATATTATATGCTTTTAGTTTTGCTATCTGTTTGAAGTTTGAAGCACCGTCACTATTAGGTACTGGTTTGCGGTGAGTATAAATTTAATGAATTTTATTTATAATGAAGTCATCCTGTCATTTTTTTAATATAAAAATGAAATACAGCGGAAGCCAAAAATGAATCACAAAAATATATTTTCAATTTGCACGTCATAAATATATGATGGGGAATATCAGATATTTTACATCACTAAAAATTGGAAAATACGTGTTTAATAGCGGTGTGATACATCCGTTTGAAGAATGAAGTACTTGTTTTTTTTCCTTGTGTCATTATAATAAAGTACTAGAAAAATCGATTATCCATCTGCTGTATTGTAATTGCACATTTGGAAGCTAATTGCACTTGAAGTTGATTGGTAAATTGAATTTCCAAGAACCATAATTATTGTAAAAAAATTTGGAAATTAATTTTAATATAGGTAATAGTATAAAACCAGGTACACGAAAAACAGTTACAATTTTATGGACATTTTTAAAATATAAATACTTTAAGTTACTAATAGCAAAGATAAACTTCGCTATTTCAAATCTTACTTTGATTAACGATACTTAACATTTTTGCTACGAATAATTTTAAGACCTTAAAAGACATGAAAGACTCTTCGTGCTCTAAATAGAAAATGAAAGTGTATCTATGTTTTTTCTAAATATGTGACCGCTCTCAGTATTTTGTAATTTCAATAAATTTGGCAGCAATAACAAAAGAATTTATTGATAGTGCTTTTTTTGAAAAGAATGTAAAAATTTCTAATTTTTTGCTTAACAATTTAATAAAAAAAAAAATTGTTTGATTACATTTGCTTTTATATTAAAATCAAATAATGTAAAAATCTTTTTTGATTCACGTGTGCGTAAAATATCTTTTACGCATTTTTAAAAATGCGTAAAATGCTATTTTACACACACAGAAT
>UELX01000922.1:0-56329 GCA_900480035.1 Eupelmus urozonus
GACATGAAAATAAAGTCAGAATAAAACAATACTTTGATCACATAATAAGCTAATCATAATGAGTTTTAAAATCGAACACCCATTGCCGTTCCTATGCAAGCATAGAAAACATAGCCAAGTGGCGTCTTCCCCGAGCTGGCGTCTTCCCCCGGTTTACCTTACATAATTCAATAAATTTTTTTATATAAAGTTGAGTTTCTATCTTTCGTAGTGATAGTAACAATATATGTAAATGATATTCGATGAACTAAGGTAGAATAATTACTCAAAATGTTGTAATCGACGTTTCGTTTTATTGATTCCTTTCATTTCATCTCTTAATGATTAAATATCTATATATATTCAATACTAATAGGATTCCTTTAGTATCATTTAGCGCTATCTATATAATTAACATAGTATAAGTAGAAACAATCGAGTATGGTAAGACTGTTCGATATATTTTTCAGTTCGTTACTTATTCTCTAACAATCATTTTTTAAATGACTATCAAGCAGATTCTTTTTAAAATAGTCACGTAATAAAATAAATATCATCCAATTTTAAAAGAATAAAATAAATTTAGTAAAAAACTTTTCAAAACATTCTCTAAAACACCCCACCAACTTAAAAGAACACTATAAAAAATTTAACCATCACAAAAACACAAACCAAATCTCTCACCTCAGATTCTTATACATACTGGAATGAATCGGCCGGCCAGTCTCATCCAACCCCACTCTATCCGTATAAGCCCAGGTACCGCCAACATCGGCGCTCCCCTCGAAAACGGCAAATTCGAAAGCGCGCTGATCAGCCGCCAAGTGACGGGCTGCGCATAATCCGGCCGCGCCCGCACCGATCACGCACACGCGCTTTTTTTTCCTTCTGCCTTCTTCTACTGATGCTGCCTGTTGCTCCATGATGACAGGTACACTTGTTTGCGTTTTTTTTGTAAGACGTGAATGCTTAGGTTTTTTTAATATAGGAAGCTGTAAGCGACAGGTCGTTTAGTAGAGGTAAAGCCGTGGAAAATACGCGCCTTCTTAAGGTGTTTAGCGGACTAACCTAAAAGACTCGATCGCACTGAATATATGTATGCGAGAGTGGAGTTTCTGTTTAATGGCGGTTTTATTGTACGCGCACACTCCGAGAAACACGCGGTTTTAAACGCGGTTAGAAAAAGCCGCGAATTCGCGTTTGGCAGGAACGGTTACGTGCGCATTGTCAGAACTGCAGTGATAACGAGAGACCACAGAATTATTTGCTTTTGCGGGACGAAAAAAAAATAGACACTGTGCGATAGTAGTGCGCTATCGAGTTTTTCAGTATCTAATAGATAAAATTTGAATCGTTCGTGAGGTTGTTGGTGTGCATCGTTTGCGTCTGGTGTAAGTCTTACTACGGAGACAAAGGATCAGCGCACGCGTATTTTTTACTTGGTACATGAATAATGAAAATAAATAAGGATGGTATACGATAGAATTTTAATTTGAGTAAAATAGCATGGCCGATCTAACTCGGAATTAATCTACTGATAGATTAAAATTCATATCGGTCCGAATAGATTGAGCCGTATCTACTTAATAGAATATTTTCATTTTTTATAAATAATAATTATATTCTTATATGCTTCATTTAATTCATTTGAAAAAACTGTTCTGCGATCCAAAGTTAATGATAAATCAATATAAAGTGATATTTTTTATGATCATCAGGAAATAAATAAATAATGAAGTATTTATTATTATTAAATATTATTATATTAAAAAGATTTATTCCTGAATGTAGATCCGAATGTTAAAATTTATCTAACGTAATATTTATAATTCGTTCTCATCTAAGATTACTGACAATAATAGTATATTATACAAAAATAGCTTAAATGATAAAAATTGTCACCATCAAAACTCCTACAATAAATAAGACAATATAATCTTTATATACATTATATTTTAATGTTTTAAAATTTTTTAAAACAAGAGACTTTTATTTTTACGTTATATAATAAATTTCAAAGGTTTCTTTTTATTCCTTAAAAAATTATATTAAATTCTACTTATATTAAAATTGAAAAATATTCAGGTATGCCAATTATTATACAATTAGTAAGTATTCATAACATTTTTCAAGGATCTACTCGTAATTTTCAAATCTAAACCAGATGAAAATGAAAAAGATTGTTAAATTTCGAAAAATCTTTTTCTATTCTTAACGATATTATTTTATACAATATAATATTTTGTTATTTTTATTTTACTATAACCAACTCTCGTGATTAAACATTTATCAGCATTTACTTATAATTTTTATTTAATTTGAAAACGAAATCTACTGTCAATTAAATAACAGTAAACTGAAAATTTTTTATTTAAACGTTAAATTGTTACAATTTTTGGTGAAACACGACCTTGTTGGTATTAATCGTTGATGTATTGGGAAAATATTTGTCTCATAAGACTTATGGGATTGTAAGATTTCATTAAAAACAGCACTTATAAAATTAAAATATTTATTACTTAATTTTTGATAATATAATGTTACCGCATAATCAAGTGTAATTTTTATAATGAAAAATAATATAATAATTGTAATATAATTATAATAATAGCAATAATAATAGTAATCATAATAAAGTTAATCTTAACGTTATCCAGTTCTGAGCAATTTCTAAAAATATATATAATCTATACGTTTATAATACATTGGACACCTCTAATCAACTGCTCGCTATTTTACTTTTAGACACTCTCTCACACATCCACCTACACACACATCTTTCTCTTTTTCCTACGAAAGTAATTACAATTTATATCAAAGTACACATATAAATACTCGAACCACTTCGAAGCACGCTGAACGTCTCCTCCTTTTTTGCGTTTTTTTGTCCGCGGACTCTAATGAATTTATTATAGAAACATAAGAAATAGAAATCAGAGACAATAAGTTCGTTATTATCCTTAAAGTCCGGACAGCTGAACGACAAAAATGATTAACGATAATCATTCGGCGTGCCATAATTAATTAATAATTAAATATAATTCAAGCTCTTAAAACCTATTAACGCACAGCGAATGCTATACAAGTCATAAACTCAGTCACGTGTGTACATTCGTCAACACTGAGAATGCGAGAAACACTCGTTTGTAAACGTCAATTACTGTTTGGAACGATTTATTACATCTTCTAGTTGCGTATGGGATAGCATATTAAAATTATATACAAACTATATTCAATTGAAAAGTATGAATAATTATCTATTTTTACATACGAGAAAGTACAGAGACAAAATTAACATATAATTTACAGGCATATCAAAAAAGCTGTATTTTATAAATAATGCTGCATAGCTTTTGTCTCATTTTAAATATTCTCATATATAACAATTTATAATTATCATTTATACATATGTATGATACAAAATTTAATTTACAAATTAAAGTTTCTTCAAAAAATAAAAACTAATTTTATAAGTTTTGTTCACGTGAAAAAATTCTGTACTTAAATAATAAAATCCACGTATTTTTATAAGTATTTCTCGTTGCATACTCAGCGACGATTTATACTCATCATAGAATGCCATAGACTTATTTCATCGCCTTAAAAAAATCTTCTGTCGATTAATGTATATTTAATATTCAATTGCTGTTAGTATAAATAATTTTGAAAGTAAATACATTTAACATTATTATTCTTCCAATATTGGTGTTAACTATTTATTTAGCGATACAAATTAACAACTCTGTATCATTGCAGAATGCTTAGATTTCAAAAAGTAAATAAAATTATTTACAAAAATCTCTAATCCATATTGTGACTTATGACTCGACCTAGGTTATGTATATAAATGTACAAAACGAGATATTTCGCATCAACAAACCATTAGCGTTAATAATTATCCCTTTAATTAGTTCATAAATAACAAGTTACTGTCGTAAATATAAGTTTTGCGAGAACAACTAAAGAAACGAGATACGAGGAAAGGGGCTAATGACGAGTTGGAGTAATAAAAAACAAATATAAGTAATTTTTGCAGTGACCATAAAAACTATCATTGATTTTTTGAGGATTATAATGTCGTTTAATTGGAACTAGATCCCTGACATCAAAATAACGTACATTCTCTTTAACTCTATAAAGTAGAATTATTTAAGTATTTTGCACTATACAAAATATTTATGATTTATTTTTAATTTTTTGTTAACAATACGTACTCATTAAAAAAGTGGAAATCGCTATAAATTGGAAGTACATAAAAGCCTTTAGCACCTGAAAGTCACGACATATTTTTTATTTAGTGATTATATAGTCGTTTCAAAATTTTATATTTTTTAATCACATCTCATTTTTTTAATTTGATCTCATTCAGATAAGTCTTTTGATTTTACACAAATCACATATATACAGGTTTATTGAAATCCATTTACTTTTAGATTACAGGCAGTGCTATAATTTTGATCTTTTGCATTATAAAATCTCAAGAAAAATAAGATATAATCACACATGGATTTTGTTATAATTAATTTTGAAAAAGTTATTTAAAATTGTTTAAATATTCTACTAAAGGATTTTATACAAATTTAATACAAAATTTTGCGAAGCGTAAAAATTACATACTTTTAGTATGCATTGAACTATTGTACAATATAATTTTGTACATATATTGAATAGATTATTGAGTGTATGAAAACGCGTATATAGTATATATAATTTATTCGTATATTATCCATGTATAGCTATATAAAATTTTGTTTCTAGAAAATAGTAACTTTTAACCACTTAAAGACTTCGCAAAGTTAATAACTTTTGATTTTTTGAAAAACATCAAAGTTTGTAAAAAATTAGTTTTAATTTTTGAATTGAAAGAGATATTAAGATAGAAAAAAGCAATCTAAGAAACAATACAAAGGACCGTGACACCGTGAAATCTTCGTTTCATATATATATCTTCTATACATTGAAAGGAAGTAAGAAAGTTATAGCAATCATAATATTAATAACATGTCAAAAACATTACATTTGTACAAACGCTCTCTTTTTCGGAGAGCTAAATATCATCATTCATCATAACATAAGCGATGTTGTAGAGCCAACATTTTACATTTACACTAAAAAAGAATTATTTTCAACGTAAATGAATACTTATTTAGATATCTTTTAAATGTTACAGTTATTTAAAATTAATACTCATAATTCAGTTTTTTAATACAATTGTATAATTAAATAAATATATTTTTATATGATATACATATATATTTTTGAATATCAAAAAGTTATTCATTTAAATTGAATAAATTATTTTTTAATGCATGCCTTTGGCTTTAAATATTTGATTCAACATAAAAAAATTCATTTATTATTAACCCAGATAATTTTAAGTAAATCTTGATAATATAAATTGTTTTTCGTTGTGGTAAACTTTCTTATGAAGTAGAATGACGGATTTTAATAGTTTTACCTACTTTAAAGGCGAAAACGTGGTTTAATTTGTTGGTTCTTTTAATTTTTATGCAAATATACATATTGAATAAATTGCATCAACCGTACAAACACACACGCATGCACACAGATGCATAGATTCATTCATAGAAATATATATATATATATATATCGCAGTGGTTTAAATCAACAGTAGTTTTGATGCATAAGTTTATTTGATTTATTAAGAAATCAAACCGGCTTTATAAAAAATTCATCATAAAACACTATGCCTTAAAGCTGAGACATTCACGATACCACCCAAATTAACATTCAGTGGACACTGAGAGTGCTTCAAAGTTACATTTTCAGAACACAAGATAATTTTATTTATATTCTTCTTTTTACATATAATATTTTTAATAATTACTTTACAACTTTATAACTTAAATAATGTTTTAATGCATTTGTAAATTAATGTATTATCTTCAAAGCACCCTCTAAGAAGATGTAAAAGAATGGTTATGTAATATTAACTAAAAGTATACTAGGATCTTTTATATTGCATTAACAAAGAATATTTCTATATTTTTTAGTGTCAATTATATGTTTTAATACAGAGGAAAGTATCCTATGTACTTTTAGTATAATAATCGTAGGTACTTTTACATCCTCCCTTTTTCATGCTTAAGACAATGCAATGTGAACTTTGAACGTGTATCGGGCGGACGAATTACAACAGACTTTTTCAATAAGCATAAATGTATACGAAGCGAAGATAAAATCTTTTTTATCTATTATGGCGAATTTCCAGAAGACGCTCAATAAGTCGAATCTTTGAATATAGTACTATGGTACAAAATCAATTCTTTTTATGCTTCGGTGATTAACCACTATCGAAAACATTGCATTGGAGAATTAGAGTTCAGTGCAGCCCTTGTGCATTGATTTTTATCGTCAAAGTTTAATTGAATAACCTGTACATCAAGTTTTCAAATTTCCATTCTTAGTGGCTTGCTATAACGTTATTTTTATTAATTCGTAGCGATAGCGTATCCTATCAAACCCAACTACATTGAGGTTAAGTTCGAAGTCTAACAGTCTTTCCTTTATATACATAATAAAATAACGCAAACGAACCGACCTCCATTGCCGGTCATATTCTGAACGCTATAGTCAAAGGAGCTGTAAAGACATTTTAAAAACAGCTCCAAACCGCGTAGATAGTCTCTCAAAGCGTACTGTCGGTAATGTAGATTCCGGAGTTCTCTGGCTTTTTATATTACTTTATTTAGCCGTACGCAGAAAGAAGCCCGGCAGCAGCATGCGTTATCAGAGGCGACGAGGCCGACGGTGACTTGTCTAGCCCTCGCTCACCGAGGACAGCGAGCTGCGCGTTGAACTGGCCGTATGATGGGTCAGGTCGGGCAGGTCTGGCGGCAGGCACAGTGGCATAGCGCTCGGCCCGTACACGGCCTCCTGCTCCTCCAACTGCAGGACGAACTGTTCTTCTAACCTCTGTAAAATTAAATTTGAAATATTAGATTTTTGTAATTGTTAAAAGATGCGATGTTATGACTTATAAAGGGAATCCGAAGACTGATTTTCTTAAACTACATTTACATGATGCGATACTTTGCGACCGTACTTTTCTGTACGATTAATTAGTCAAGAAAACTACTGATATTGTAGCAATTGTCCTTGATGAAACACTTTCGAAAGATGGCGAATAATAGACGATTACTAATCAAAAGCAGTTTTACTAAACTTTTTTAAAGTTTTACTATCTAGGTATAAAACGAAAAAATTAAAATAAAAATAAGTTGTAAATAAATAATTCTTATAAAATTTAACAAATCGAATCTTCTAATTATGATATAATTTCTATATAATACTGTAATTCGTTTTAAAAAAAAATTTAAGTTACAGAAATAATTTTAGTTCGATAGATTCTTATTTTCTATTACAATTTATACATTCGACGAATGGTGATCAGAAGTATGTTGAACTAACCTTATAATAATTATACCAGTCGAGTCTGAGTCCACGCTTTCTACCTTTGACTAAGCGTTAGCCTCGCGATAGTTTTATAATTGTGGGAAAAATGTGTCTTTTTATGGATGATGAATTTTTTGGGCGTATTTGCTTTAATTTACCAAAAAACACAAAAATTTTAAGCACCCAGACAATTTGTACAATAAACAATTTGACCATGATCACCATTAGCCCTTTGATTCCCAACACTTAGACTTTTAAATGATTATTTATTATTTGCATATTCATTATGGCTTACAATTCTGTTACCTTAATTTACACAATGGAATTTAATACACATATAAGTAACAGTTATTTGTAAGGAACAATTACTGAGACAAATCACAGAATTTGATACACAGGACAAAACATAATTAAAGAAACAATCACTTTGTTGTTAATTTTAAAAACTTACAAAACTGTAAAAGTATAATGCTTTTTCGATTTTGATCACGATTTTTATTCAAAACTTTTTAAAATACTTATTATTATTTATAGAAAATTAACAAAAAAAGCTTGTTATACTGACCAAAAACTAGTTTTTCTTTAAATTAGAAAAATCGACCTCTAAATCATTATATAAAATAAACTAATTTTATTTAAAGGGATTGTTCCTTTTTAAAAATATAAGAAGCAAATTAAAACATAGGAATGACAACACATGCCTAACATGTATTTATAAATTTGGCTACCCTTTATGTGTATATAATATATACATATAAATGCCAATAACAAATAATGATTCTAGTATAAGGGACAAAACAAATGTAGCTAGCACCAACGAAACACAAATAATGTACCTGTAATACGTGACAACGTTTTTTTCTAAAAAATGAAGAAAGCAAAAAAACATCGTTACGTCAGGTAAAAAGCTTACGTTGTGAACGAAGACTGTTGCATTAGGAATGCGATTTTCACAAGTCGCATCGACTTATCGAGGCTCTTGTAAATAATATCTGTAGCACGTCTGCATGTAATACAAAGTATTATCTTTATTAAATTTTTTTCATAAGAATTTTTGTTTTTTTTTTTATTCATTTTTTCATTTTTGTATGTAGGTTTTCCGTTTCTAGAGTAAGAACTCAAATAACAAAATAAATTTTATGCAATATAACTTAAATAGCGTTCAACGCGGTAATGAATATAATAAATACAAGATCAAAATTTTTGGAGTGCAGCAAAACTTTAGCTCTTTTTTAAATAAATTAATACTATAATAATAATATTTTACACTGCTTGCGCAAAGCACGAAAAAGTGGTTTCGACCTCGTGTGAACTTTCATCCTCCTTTGTTCAAGCGTAGACGTCTAAACAAGGTTAAAATCATGTATCGCACTAGTATCAAAAATAGCTATCTTTAGCGCCGAAACATAATCTATAAACAAAATAATTTTATTTTTAACGAGAAGTTGAAAGTTTTGCCGTATTCCTATTAATTTTAATAAAACAAAAAATTAATAATCGATAAATCACATTGCCGATGAAAAAGCTCAATTTTAGCACAAACAATATAAATTTCTACATAAAGCAGTTACAAATAATAATTACTCTTCTTATACCAAAAAAACATAACTGATTACATTTGACTATGCATGGAATAACCATGTTTTAGTCAAAGTACACAAATTAAGCGTGTACTCTACCAGTAAAATGTAACTACTCGTACGTCGGTGAGCCTTTACGATATGTTTAATTTAAATAATAAACAATGTAATGACGAAAAATTAATGATTAAATCATCAGCTTCGAGCTCAGCTCAGAGGCGCGTTATTGCGAACAAATAATGTAGTAATTTTAGATCATCGCAGCGATTTTTATGAAGACAGAAACACGTGGAAGTAAGCACATGGGATGATAAAAGCAAGGAGCTGTACCTCATTTGTATCGTCGCTAAGCAGTGGGTGAATATCATTTTATGAAATTTCTTTTATTGCAGGATTTTGGTATAGAAGTTTTTTGATAATTAAATTAATAGACTTAGGGGTATAAATACCGATTTTGAAATTATTATTTTCTTTCTATACTGAAAAAATAGTATATCTAATTTTTTTTAAATTTTTTATTATTTTATTAGTAAAAATTATGAGGCTCAGTGCTTTGGCGTACTAATATGGCACAGACTAATCTTCACATCTTCAAAAAACTTAAAGAAACCGTTATATACACGCAGACTGTTTTTAGCAAAATGCAAGCCACAAAACGAGTAATTATTTTACTTTTTGGCATATACTAACGATCATGCTGTTTTACCGTTAAAAAAATTCTCGGCAAAACAGAATGATACATGCACTAACGAGCCTCAATCTAGAATACGTAACATCAACAAGTTGTACAGCTCCTGCTAACAACAAACAAAACAAGGATGAAATTAGGACAGTATGTATTAGCTGCGAGGAGGTGAGGGCAAGAGGTCTGGTTTGTTGCTGGGGGAATAGGCTCTGGGTAAGGTGCCGCCACCCATGGAGCTCGTGTCCGAGCCACCAATGCGCAACGACACCCTAGGGATACTGAAGGGCGAGGGCGAACTGGGCGTGGAATGCGGAGTAAGCGAGCGACGCTTAACAAGCGTCTCTGAGGAGTTGGACTTGCCGGAGGTGGAATTCGCAAAGGAGAAATCGAGGTGGCTGTAGTTCGTCAGGTAGAAGCCGCTGAGGCGCGAGGGTAGATAGCCGCGGTAGCGAGACTCCAGTGCTTCCATTTCCGATGCCATCTCCGCCTCTAAGTTCTGCGGAATTTATGTTCATTGTACGTTATTAGAACGATCTTCAGATCGACTCTGCTAGAACTGGGGAGATCTTTGCTTCTTTGCAACAAGTTTGCAATACTGCGCGGGCGGACGAACCTTAGCTTAAGTGGCGATTGGCGATTGCTTTTTTAACGGTGATGCAAGATATGTGGGAGCGTTACTTTAATTAATGCTGTATTTCACCGATTGTAGCGAAAATATAGCATTGAAAAAATATTTATACTTTCTTATATTACTTTAGTATATTTTTAATACCGTTAACCAAAAATAAAATTTTATTACAAAGAGAATTTTTTAGCAGGTAATATTATAAGCTATTGAACTCTTTACGAAAGAACAAATAAGGTAAAAACTTGATTTTTAAAATCTTTTCAAGAAATTTATGTTCTAAAACATGAATTAACGGTAAAATTTTTTTTTTGCAAGTAACAAATGTTTTTTAATTTAGCAAATTTTATAAGTAAAATATTAGTCTGAACTAATTACTTTACTTCATAAAACTTCTTGTAAGTAATGCGTAAAGCGTATGCTATTAATACTCAATCTACTTTTAACAAACTGTCTAGCATAAATCTAAGCCACTAAAGAAATGAAAATAAATAATAACTACGAAGCTAGTACACTTATATTTGTAGCTTAATTATATAAATAAAATTAAAGTATTCAATGGTCACGTAAAAAAATTTAACGCATCAATTTATATTATTTTCATTCAATGAGCAAGAAAATTTTTAAACTTAATAAAGATAAAAGTACAATATTCAATTTTCATGCTCATTGTAGAATCAAAAACTAATAAAAAAATAAAATAACTGAATTTACAAAAGTGTACCTGTTTGCGCGGCTTCAACTGCGCCTTCCATTCGCGTAATTCCTTTGAGTAAGCCTCTTCCTGTTCCTTGAGCTTGATAGACTCGTGCTCCATCAACATTTTACGCTTCTCGTTCTGGAGCTGTTCAAGCTCTTTAATCGTGGCATCGCTCGCAGCCCGCATTTCCTCTAGTTGACGAGCATGTTTCAACTCAAAACGCTGTTGCTCAGCGCGGTATCTCTTTTTCTCATTTTCCTGGAACTTTTTAAGCTTATCGCGCTCAGCATCCGGATCGGGTATCATAGATGACGACATCGAAATCCTCATTGATTCTCTGTAAAAGTAAATTAACGTCATTATGATTTAAATGTCTTGATTCGATAAATTATATTCCTTTCTTTGTTAAAAAATTCCGAAAATATATTTACCTAAACATCATTTCGCGCGCTTTCATCTCATTTCGAATCCTCTTGGGCAGGTTGCGTCGCTCAATCGTCTGACGTTTAACAAGCTCCTCCTCTTTACGCTGATTCATTCGCTTCATTTGTTCGAGCTCCTTTTCGTGCCTAATAAGCATTTGATGACGTTGCAGGAAGAAAATATCCTTAAGCTGGCGCTTAAGCAATTGCTGGCGCTCGTGAATCTGTCGTTCTTCTAACTCCCAAATTGCCGACTCTCGAGCTCTAAGAAGCTGCTGTTTTTGCTGCAGGAATTGGCGTTCCATCAATGCAATCTTCTCGCGATGACTATCGGATAGTCGACGCAGCGACATCTCATGACTTTCGTTCAGCTTTTCCAGGAAGAGCTTTTCACGTTCCTCGTGTTCTGCTTCCAATTTCTCTTTACGCGTTTTAAAGGCACTCTTGCGTTTTTCCTAAAAATTATAAGATTTGATGTAATAATTATATGCGAAGTAAAATAATCACGCGTATTTTTAATAAAAAAAACTTTTAAAGTTTTAATCACATAAGCAATGGATTTTCAATATTTAAATAAAATAATTTCACGCTTACCTTCGGCATAAGGTCGACTTCTTGTTTGAGCAACCTAAGATCTTGCTTGAGTCCTTCTCTGAATTGTTTGAGCTCGCGCTCTTGTTCGGCTCTTATCTTTTTCGATGCAAGTCTGAGGTCAGCTTCTTGTTGAGCTTCGGCACGGTCAAGCTGCTGTCGCTGTTGTCTCATAAGTGCTTCAAGATCTGCCTCCGCGGTTCGCTCGAGTAACTGTCGCTCCTGCTCATTACGTTTCTCAAGCTGATCTTTATTGAACTGCGCTTTTTGTGAGAGATCTTGGAATTGTTTCTGTTCCATTTTCTGAAGCATCTTCAATTCACGTAACTCTTGCTTGCGGAATATTTGATCATCATAGAATTTGCCATTTTCATCATCGCCATAGATTACCTAGTAAAAAAAATCAATATTATTAAATTATGTTTTAATACTTAATGCCTTCGATCTATTAAGATATTATACTCTATTACTATTAGATATTATTTAAAAATGTACCTTGGAGGTTGTAGTAGTAACCACGACACCGTCTATCTCAAACTTTCTGGTGCGCTTTCTGGTCTTTTTCTTGAGGTTCATCATTTGTATCCTCTCGATATCTTCCTTGGTCCTCCTGGGCATCTCGCGAACGTATTCGGGCTTTCTTCGCAGCACAACTTCCTCGTCTATCTCAGACGACTGCCTAGACTCCGCTCTATGATTTCCGTTGTTTGCGTTATTACCACTTACGTGATTATTTTCTTTGTTAGATCCGCGGCTGTCTTGACTAATGGTAGTAGAAATTGATTCAGCATCTGAGCGATCAATGCTCTTGCTTGGCGTGTGTGAGCGCGTTGAGCCTGAGGATGATCCCTCATAACTGTCTGGCGATACGCGCTTATCCTTTTGTTGATTTGGTGTGCTGTGACGCGATGAAGAAGATTTACCACTACCAGGCGAATCTTTAGGCCTAGAGGACGATTTAACTACCGTGGTTGGTTGTTCTAGGGTTTGTCGCACCTGAAGAAAATCAAGAAAGTATTGAAATAAATTATTTCTTTTAACTTCTTATTCGTCGTCATAATAATTTGTAAATGTCATTAGCCTTTGAAAAAAATTATTTACCTGGCCATTCATAAGTTTTCTCGCTCTTTCTTCTTCGATGACTGCAGCAGCGGCAAGTGCTGATGAGTCTTTTACCTGCTCGCGTTCATCGCCGACGGTGACAACGGATACGTGACTAGTGTCCTGCAGCAGTAGTTGCTGTTCATCCTCGATTGGACTAACTATGACAACCTCGGATTCGTCCAATCGCTTGCCAATCTTCTTACCGGTTTGATCGGCACCGATCACGATGGCCTGTTCCTGTGGGGTATACTCCAGGCTGTCTAGACTTGTAAAGCCATCGTCTTCTGCCGAGCTCTCGTTCACCTGTTTACATTGACAATTTAATGATTAATTTTATATTTGATCAAATTATTTCACTGTATTGTAATTAAATAAGTTTTAAAAATATTGTTTCTTAAAAAAACTAATATTGGATTATATTTGTGAGTTAACATTAACTTTTTATTAGTCCTCTAATTATGAAAACTAAATTTTAAAATACATACCTGCGTCTTATTAGTCTCGTTTGCAACAATGACGACCTCGGAAGAAGCACGTCTCGGAGGTGGTGGACTCGATGCCGCATCGATAAGCACGGGCGGATGGGTTGTTACTACTGTGACCTGACTTACGTTACTGGCCAGACTATTGGAAGGATCAGGACTATCCGACATTATACGCACTGTTGTCGATGTATTCGCTCGATGTTCAGAGTCAGGTTGTTGGACTGGACCTAAGCAATTGAAATAATAGTTTAGAATTCACTATTATTATTGTACACTTGTTCATTAGGCAAATCCAAATTTTAGTTCAGTCTATTGAATTGGTTTAGTTCAATTGAGATTTTGAATAAAATTAATATTAATAATTGAGTTTAGATAAATCTTTATGAAATTTATACATTATAGTTAAATATCCTTTAAATTAAAATATACCTGTGATGACAACAATGTTATCGCCACTGCCGCTCCTTGAAACATTATCTTTAAGTGGGGTTGATGTGATGACCGAGACGTTAACAGCTGATCCACCGATCGCTCCGCTTTTCTCTCTAGCCCTGTCGACCGTGTCAGATTCAATTTTAATCTCCCTGACAGGAGTCTTGATAACAGTTTGCGTCCTTCTATCCTCGTCAGAAGAAAAGTTCTCAAGAGAGTCGTTTCGGGAGGAACCCTCACTACGACTCTTGTTATCCTCGGGCTCGGCTTCCTCACTAGCGCGTCTCACTACATTCGCGGCAGACTTGATATCACCCGTAGAACAGCTCGATTTCAAAGGACTGCCACTAGATTTTTGGGGCTGTGGCTCATGCGACATTTGTTTCTTGAGAGCATTCTGCTGCTTGTCGGCGTCACGTGAAAGTTGTCTTTCAAGAACGGCATTAAGCTTTTCTTCAACGGATTTGCGCTTTTGTTCAAGGCTGCGTCGACTGCCACTACTACTTTCACTTGACGTGCGCTGTTGCTGATGGTTTTCATGTTTTGATGTTATGTCCAGAGAAGATTTCCTTTCAATTCTGAAAATAAATATAAATTATTCTTATAGAATTTTTCTTTTTTCATACTATGTAGGCTGAGAAAGTAACGATCTTTAAACTTAAATTAGAAAAAATTAAATTTACTCGACTATATTCAATGTCCATTCATCTTAATAACGGATTTATCTTTTTAATTTAGCAAAAAAAGAATTTCTAAGGTGTATTTGATATTAACAAAGCATTTCTACATAAAATATTCCACACCACATTTATTCTCCAAATTTTTTTGCACTTTTTCATAATCTACAATATATACCTATTTTTTTCTTCGAGTGAGTTCTGTTTATTATACGGTGGCTTCTTCCACTCCTCGATATTGTCGACGGGCTTGACCGGTGCAGACTTCCTCTTCTCCTCAACGCTGATCTGCCTGCCTTTGTTAGGTGTGCTACCTTTGCCCTCTACGCTCTTGGATCTCGACTGGTCCTGAGTCTTGGTAGCGCTCGGTTTCTCGGGCGTAACCGGCTTCTTTGAATCGGAAGCACGGCGCTGTTTACTTTCGCCATTGACCGCTGCCGGCGGTGGTTTCTGTTCGCTGCCCTTGCTCACGACCTCCATGGCACTCGATTTATCGCTCTTTGATGACTCATCAGGCTTGTTCTCCTGACGAGCGAGCGGGGGTGGCGGCGGCGCTGGGCCTTTCTCGCGCGACAATCGTCGCTCTGTGCTACCTGTTGACTCGTTTGCCGAAGCTGCGACGACCGGTGGTTTTGGAGCCTGAAATAAGTCGTGAATTAGTATTACAATTATTGATACATGAGTCAAAAACTTTATAATTTATTAAGGTACTCTTGTTAAATAGAACCATTTAAAAATTTGTATTATTAGGATTACCTTATTATAAAAGATCAAAAATGCTTTGAATTCATTTGAAAATTTTTAAGTGTAAAATTATAACTTACAGGTTTTTTCTCCACTGATACAGGTATATTTTCCTTAGACTCTGCCTTTCGTAATTTTTTATTACGTTCTTCTTTTTCTCCATCTCTATTAATTTCTCTCTTGTTACTATCCTCCCTCTTCGCTGCAGTCGCTGGTACTGTGACGTTTGTTTCTTTCTCTGCAACTAAAAATCCAAGCGAGTTATGACATTCTTATATTTTTAATAAAAACGTTCTCACATAAAATATAGTTATAAATAGTTGTATGATTTAAAAATTATCAAAAATATCTTTAAAGAGAATTTAAAATGATAATTCTTACAAATAAAAATAATATTTTACCTTTGACGTCATTGTCACTGCGGACAGATGCAGAGTCATCTCCGATTTGATCCAATTCCAGGGGAAGCTGTGACGTGCGTTGCTCCTGAAAAAGAATAAGATTATAATGCTATAAGAATTTGAGCAACAAAACATCTATGTTCACTGAAATAATAAAGAAAAATATAATAAATTTAAATATTATATAATAAAATTTAAATTTAAATGAATAAATTTAAGTGTTTTGTAACATAAAAACAGTACATGTGTCTACAAAATGCTTAAGGTAGTAGGGCTGAACATGTGATTGTTGATTATAATTAAGAATACTCATAGAAAGTTTACTTTTTTATATGGATATAGAGATCCTCTATTTTATTACATATTATGAACAAAAAATTATAAATTACAACACAACTACCTTAAGAAAGTATAGTATCACCTGTTTTAAACACGTATAACAGAAAAATAAATAATAAATTTGCAAAAAATACTGCATAAATGCTATTGTTTGAACATTCAGTTAACAATTATAAGCATGATTTAAAGCACTTAAAAACAGGTAACATTGACATGTACATATTCTGTAAAAATTTTTTAAACTCAGATTTTAATATTTCATTTTACTATGATATCAATGATATTATTCTATATTAATTATTCTAATATGACTTCTTGATAACTTTTATGAATAACTTTATAAAATTTAAATAATGTTTAATTAATCATTATTGTTTACCAAAGATATAGAGTCAGGTACATGAAAAGGAAGAAGTGATAAAAATTAAGATATATGATACCATTGGTTAATATATCTGAAATTTCATAAAAAGAATGAAACAAAAGTAGTAAAAATCTGATTCTTTATATCTTATTCTCTATAAAATACAGAAATATAATAACCAATGCTTCTTAAGTATCGTTTGTTATTTCTTATATCATATATCTATTCGTCCTTTTTCATATAATAGGCAGTATACAACAAATCTTTTGATTAATTAAAATAAAAGTGAAATTTATAGCCCAAATTTGCGTGTTAATTGTTTAGTAAAATAATTTTTTTATAAAATTTTTAAAATTTACTACACAAATAAAATAATAATATGCTATCTAAATCTGAAAGTATGAAAAATGACTTGAAATGAGCGAAAAAACACCAATTGTTATGTACTTATGATTCCACTTATTTATGCAAACAGTTAGAATGGGTAATTTATCACTCTTTCAGATTCAACTAGTGTTATATCAACGATAGAAAAGTATCTTCGATTGATATTAATGAATGAAAAATAACGAATTTTTGTATGTTTAAAGAAATGTCGAATAACTGAAGCATTTTTGTTTTACTATAAAAAAGAGATCAATAGTAAATCGTCAGACAAAATTTTAAATAAATTTAAAAATAGATAAAAAATAAAAGTTACAAATAGTAATAAATTTAAGTGTATTCTTGAAATATTTCCAAGTTAAATACTGCTATTAGAAGAATTGGAATTGATACCGTGCCAATAAAATTTAATTGTATCAAAACTCATAAATAGTTAAAGAAAACAAAATATATCAATATTTTGTACTTTTAATACTGTATAAATATAGTATTAAATTTTTAAAGTTTAACTATTTAAGTGCCTAAATTATTACAAAAATTATCAATAAGTTGCAGCCATCGTGCTTGAAATTGTAATAAAAATTTCCTTGAAACGAGAAGTTGTACCATTCGACAAATCTTAATTAAAACCAATACCAATAATAGAAAAGAAACCAAACCAAAAGAAAAAAATATACTACCACATAAACAATTATAAAGATAAATTATGCGTTCCGAAGCGTTACTAACCTGGCAAACGCACGGGTGATGGGGCTGGCGAGGCCCGGGTGAGCCGCATGCACAGCCAAATTTTTCAGTTACAACAGTACATTCATATTTTTGTTTTTTAAAATGTTTTTAGTACAGAGTCAGTAATACTTTCATAGATATTAGTCTGTTTTGATAGAAGAAATAATTATAAGTACAGCAACAAAGTACAAAAATGCGAGCACATACGAAGGATATTAAATATATAAGAATGTAAGAAAAAATCTGTTAGTACTATGTTAAATAAGATAAAAAATATGTATAGAGGGAATAGAGTAAGGGGTGTTAAAGTACCAAATGCTACTTGAGTTTTAGAATAAAGCAACTTTTTATTGAAATTATTCTTCAATGTTTTTTAATACTTTACGTTTTCGGTTTCGTTATATAGTACAAGGCAAAGAGGGCATGTAACAATGGAGACGAGCTTACCTACGGATTCATAATCATGCATTTATCTGTCTAAACGATAAAATATTTGGTCATATTATTAATTAAGTTAATCTATCGACTAAAATTATTTCTCTAGCATAAGCACCTTTTTTTTATTTAATAACAATGCGTCGTTGTTTCGAATTAAAAATCTTTATGATCACAACATGCTTTGAGCCTATTCGTTGCCTCTTTCAAGCACTTCATAAATTTGAGTTTATTGATTTTATTTGAGTATTTTAAAGTTCTTTAAGGCTACAACAACAGTGATTTTAAGTTTTATTCAATGATTTTAATTTTCAAGAACACGAGTATATTTGAAGTATATACATTACCGACTGAGTGATATCACAGGTTGAAACAAGGGACTTTAATCATTAAAATATTGTGGTTTAAAATTTTGAGAATAATTGCGCAATTGATTAAAAGACACAATGGATTTACGATTTTATATAATTATTATTGTAGATAAAAACATCACACGCGTAGAGTCGCTTAGTCGGCATTTGATTCAAGTAACACTTTCAATTCCCAGTGATTTTTAGTCTTAAATTTTGATTTCAAGTATAAAAAGTATATTGAGCATTTATAAATGTGTAGCCTTGAGTTAATATAAATATTAAAAATACTGGTCTTTTGTGTTTCATTGACAAAAGAAAAACATAAATTCATAACAGTTATTACCGAAAGTAAAAATTACTTATCAATATTAGAAATGAACTTGAAAGATTTCATTATATAAAAAAAATATATACTTAACAACAAATAGTTCTTGCAATATTAAGAACGTTTAACGATATTTAAGACAACAGTATGTTCGTAGAGTTTAAAAATTAATCTAAAACAAACGATAAGAAAGTCTTTAGCGTGCTTAATCTACAAAGTCTATCAAAATACTGGCTCACGTTTATTACGAAATATTCATCGGCAAGAATATAAACTTATACTTAACGGCTATTGGCTATAATAAATACTTATATGTCAGTCGTCTTTCCTAACTATAGTAAGGCAAGAATCATTAGAGACTGTTGCTTTTAAACTGGCAGATAATTATAAGTGTACGCAATGACAAAAAAAAAACAACAAAAAAATTTAAAAATTTAAGACAAACAGACAGACGATATTAAGTGTCGTTCGTCACACAATGTACTTTGCAGGCAAAGCATGAGGACATTACTGACTGACTCTTTGTGAGTAGCGCTAACGATTCACTGGGTAGCAGCTTACCGATCCGCTGATACTGTTCTCTGTGTTTTTTCGATTTTTTGGTCTTCTAACGTGTAAGCGTGTAAAAACAAGGCAACATAGACGAATATAGATTAGTTTTTGTGAAAAGCTTACAATCCACCCCCTTATCCCAGTTTAGAAATGAACGATTGTAGAATGTTACGTTAAAGTGCTGATTAAGTAACAGATAAAGTTATTTACAGAAAAGCATCTAATTATTGTAGCTTTATTGATTTTTAATTTATTGAACAAATTATCTAAACTAATAGTATATATAAATTAATTTTTACAGATATTGTTCTTGCAATTTGCAATAATTATTGAAACAATTTAATAGATTACTGAATCTTTATCTGTAACAAATGTTCAAATTTTTAGAAATTTTCATATAACTCACGGTCTTAATTACAAGTAATAAATTTGTAATAAATAAAAACAATTTGTAAAATCTACAGTTTCAAAAGAATATATAAATTTTATAATGGAAGATCTATTTTTAAAGCATTGAAGAAATTATCATAATTTTAGAATGATATGATTCTATTTTCTTTATAAGAAAAATAGTACTTAAAAATGATAGCATAATTTTCACTCAGTGTTCAATAAAGTGAAATGTGCAAATACTTTTTACAAATTTTATTGTAATTATTTATTAGTATTTACAGTTAATAATCCCAAGAGATTGTGAATATTTGTTTCAATAAGCTACAACTTTTATATTTTCATTTTATTATTCTTTTAATTTAAACTATTTTTAGTTAGAATTTATATAAGTTTAAGAATTAATGAATTATTTTACAAAATATACAAAAAAATTTTTAATGTTAATAAGTGGAGTACCATGATCTGCATAAGTACGTAGATATTTGCAACCTGCACTGTGACAATCGGTCGACTGAGTAACAATCGTTCGACTGAGCAACAATGGAAGTAATTTTCTTTTCAAGAGTCATGTAATGATTAATTGTAGCTAATAGATTAACTATTGTGATTCATAAAAAGTTCTGATTTATCAAACATGAACGATACAGTAATCGTATGCTATTGAAAACTAATTAGTCTACAATAACTAAAACTTTCTATTATAACAAAATTATATTAGCAATCTTCGCAAAAGTCTTAATGGAACAAAATTCACATTCCCTCAATAACCAACACCAAGATCAGTAAATATTTGACGCCACGGTTCCCCAAACGATACCATATAAAAACATATAGAACCATGCGTACCTCGGCGTCGTCGTCAACGAGCTCCTCCTCGACCACGTCGGCTTTGTACTCAAGCAGCAAGTCTCTTATGGGCTTAGAATCGAGATTGCGGCTGATAAACGGATGTTTTAGCAACTCCTCGGCATTAGGCCGCGATTGTGGATCCTTGATCAAGGCCTTAGCGATGAAGTCATTGAAGTCTTTGCTCCAGCGGCTCGGCTGCTCGAGTTTCGGCGGATCACTCTTTTGTATTTTGAGGAGCACGCGCATTGGCGACATCTCATGGTTGGGCGGCTCCATTTGCGCGAACTCGATCAAGGTGATGCCCAGCGACCAAATGTCAACCTGCAATCGAGTTACGCGAGGTTAACGTAGTTGCTAGATTGTAAATGACACTATTTATCAAATTTTAATATACGTTCATTCGTAGAGTACTGAATATTTTTCCTTTTTCAAAGTTTAGATGCAAATTTCGTTGTATTATTCAATAAAAGTTTGTAATATTTAAGAATAAATCATACCTTAAAGTCGTAAGGGTTATCCCGAAACGTCTCACATAACACAACTTCTGGAGCCATCCAGTAGGGAGTACCGATAAATGTGTCGTGCTTTTGCAGTGTATACTTATTTTTCGCAGATACACCAAAGTCCGCTGCATTAAAAATAGTGTATTAGATAATCTGTCTCTTTATCGTAACATTTTTCTAAAATGAAAATTAAAAAAAAAACTTTAAATAGACCTTAAGAATAATCGACTCACCAATTTTAACGCCACCGGCCATCGTGAGAAGCACGTTGCCCGCCTTCAAATCCCTGTGTATAACCTTGGCCTTGTGGAGGAAGGCGAGACCCTTGGTCATGTGCTGGCAAACGTAAGCTATCTGGGGCTCCGTCAGTGCCTTCTCCAGCTCGACCATTATCGAGTCCACGGCGCCGCCGTCGCAGTACTCAATCAGCATCTGACAAAAGGAGAGCAAGTTTAATTGCTTAGCAAGAATAGATTTGTAGGACTGTTCGAATAAAGCGGCTAACGCTCGCCATCTATGGTTTACTCGTGTCTTTAGATTTGCGTGATATAAAAGGGCTTTTTAATTATAATATAAGAAAGAAGACTCTGAGTACTTACACTTTTGAGCAAAAAGAGCATTGAATATAAAATTTTAACTCTTTTAGAGTGCAAGATGAAAGTACTGATTCATATGAGCGTACATTGAACGTCTTTCATAAGTCTGAATACGTTTCTACTTATCTTCCCTTAATTTTTTTTATACTTCTTTTTTACATCTTTTTTATTTTCAATACTAAAATGGGTTGTTCTGCAAATGCTTACAACTTAAACTTAATGAAAGCCAATAATAATTATAATGAAATAATCATATTGCAGTTAGTCTTTAATGACTCTCATAAATACTTTCTAAATACGATTCTGTTACAGACAAAGAAACAAACTTACCCATAATTTTCCCTCGATGAAGTAAGCCTCATGAAGCTCGACGACATTTGGATGCTTGCACTCGGATAGTATGTCAATCTCGATCATAAAGTCGCTCAGGTCATCCTCGCCCTCAAGCGCGCACATCTTCGCAGCAGCCAGCTGCTGCGTCTGTCTGTGCTGGGCCTGCACGTGAAATAATGTCATTAGTTCATAGAGCTTAAATCATTTTGTTAAACGAGAAGAAAGGTGCACGTAGAATTTAAACGCGCTTAATACGATTCTTTTTAATTTATTGAATGATACTTTGTTAATTATGTAACAGAAAATAAAACGTTTATAATAATATTATTATAAGATTGCAGTGCAATTATCAAATATGGTCATATTAAATAAATTTTAAATTTAATTTGTTCCCGAAATTAAAAAACAAAAATTATCATTTGAGGTGAAAATTCATAAGATTTATAAAATTATGTAACCATTTAAGAAGGAAATGCGTTTATAAATTAGTTATATAACTTAAATGTATAATATTTGTACTTAAAAATCAGTTTCATTGTTAGCATTAAGCTGAAGCCAGATTGATTTATCTTTTTTTCTCAACGTACGTGATTAAAAGTGTACAATGAGATATTACTCGATTATATTTACTTAATGACTAATTACTTGACATAACTCTCTATATACTTTTTCCCTGATTCATAAATATAAACATTTTTTAATATTATGCTAAACACATTAAAAAATTATATAATTCATAATAATGGGTTTCTTTTAAAAAGAAACATTTTTCATACATTTATCTATAATCTTATAATGCAGATAAAATCTACACCAATTTTACAATATATTCCATGTATATATTTGTCATTAATGTTTTAAATATTGTACTTTAAAATTTTATATACAAATTTATTATAATTTTTAGAGTTATAATAAACTCAGTTTTTGTATCTTTTAAATTAACCATTATTTTGCATTTTAATTGAGAAAAAATGATAAGATTGAAATAAACGTCATAAGACTATTTTACGTATGAGTAATTAATCATTGCTCTATTTAGCATTTTCATTTGATAAGAATTTGATAACTCATATTCTCATTTCTTTAATTAGCTTTATTAAAAAATCAAATTTATAAACTTCAAAAGAGTGAAAAATTTTATTTTTGCAGTAATACAAGTTATTACTTAATAGTGCTAAGTAGTAGAGTTAAACTTTATGTAATTCAAAGATCCGGCAGTGTTTAAGACAAGAAATTAAGTCTCTTAACTAGCTTTAATACAATCAATTTGATAATTTCAAATATAAAAATTAATCTCAGTTGGGATAAATCAAACATTTCAATCTTGACATATTCTCGCTTCTCATTTCATAAAATATGAAGCATTTTCCATGCTTCTCCAATCAAACGTCGGCTTGTGATACTTTGCACTCGATTCGATTTTCTATTTCCTTTATAGGTCAGGGCGGATCGTGCAGCAGGAAATCGACGGGGCGGAAGCGCGCGCGTAATCCTGTTGTGTCATCGTGGAGCGAACTGTACGTGCGGGCATATTAAATTATGAAGACCCGCAGGCGCCCTAGCGTTGATTGAATAACGTTACGTTGAACCACAACCCTCCATGTTAGGCTTTTTTTTTGTTTACAGTATCACGTATTCTTTGATTTAATCGATCTTATTTGTCTGAATTATTTATGATTTAGATTATTGGTTGCCTTTAAATATATGCATTGACAAAAATGTATACTAAATCATAGTGGAAGTGTCGCTGATTTGACAATCCTTTTCATCCTAATAGATTGTTTCTTCAATTGGAAATAATTAATATTAAATTGATGATCTTACCAACGACAATTTTCACTATGATTGAGAATTTATTTTATCAGAGTGCAAATTGTAAAATAAAAATTAATGAAATTGCATTATTTTATTTTTACAGATGACGCAAACCTGGGAACGATCAATACTTTTATAAACTACAGTCAAAATTAAGGAAGCCCCACCTTATAAACTTTTCCGAAGGCACCGTCACCGAGCTCGCCGATCATTTCCCAAAACTCCTCGGGATTGACGTCCATCTTGATGTTATTGTAAAGCTTCTTTTTCTTGGCGTCGTTGCCACCGAAGTGGAACGCCTTCTTCAGATTCGATAGGAACGACATTTTTCGCCTCTATTATTCCTCTTTCAACAACAACAATAATAAAATCGCCTCGGCTGATTCAACCAACGCACGAATCACCTTGCCGCGCTCTGAACTAAGCTCGCCCTCTCGGCTTGGCCATGCATCGGACGACGAAAATTAAGAAACCAAAGACGCAGGTCAGAAGGTTGATGAGGAGAGCTCGTCACGGCAAGTAGAGCCAACTGCTGCACTTATAGAAGCGATGCAGACCGATCGTCAGCTGGATCAACGTCGTCGTCATTGTCACCGTGCGACGTCTTTGGCTTCTCCTTGAAACGACTGACTCAGATCCCCAATGGCCGACCGGGGATCTTGCCTGATCTCTCCCGCATCTTGACCAAGCGATCGTCTGACCCTGCTTTCCTCAGAACGGCTTCTGGACGGCGAAGATCGATGCGCGGTATCCAAGTCCCATTTCTACTGCGGCTGGACTGATGGGGAGGCTAAGCAGAGTTCCGTTTACCGGTGTCTGAAAAAGAAAATAAGAAAAGGTTAGACTATTCGAGAATGATTATTTTGTATGGGTTGGTTGTAATGGGGAGGGTGTTCGCAAATATGGTGATTATGTTGGGATCTATATATAAAAATTGTAATTATGTAGATGTTTGTCGATAAAGTGTAATGATTGTAAAAAACATTAGTTGGTTCTCATAGATTCCAGATCATGTTTCTCTCGTTTATTGGTATGACTCAAAATTGTTTACACAATAAATTGTCGAGTTATTTCTACATGCCCTCAAATTCAATTTAAAAGTAACTTAATTTAACATCGCCAATTTCATGATTCCATTTTGAACTTTAAAATGATAATCTTTAACGGAAACGAAAAAAATTAAACTCATAATAGCAAAGATTAAAAAAAATAATAAGAGCATATTTGCATCTCCCACCCAATAGACATAAATTAATGCGAATGCAACGCAACGTCTCGTCTGTACCTCTGACAGCCTTGCAATTATCCTCTCAATGATAGTATCTCAATTACAATCCAGACAATGAAACGGCTACCTTCTTTCTTTTTTCTCTTTCCTGTTGTATTTCAAAAACCAAGAAATTTTGCTTACAACAAAAGTCCGTCGCTGAAATTTTCAACATTTGAAAGGGGTAGCAAATAACGTCATAAAAGAATCTGAAGAGAATATGTATACGGCCGGGGGCGCTGAAGACAAATAGAAGAGCAGCAGACAGAGGAAGCTGGAAGATTGACAGTGAAAAAAAAGGGAGCAAGCACAAACGATCGGAAAAGCTGACGGCAGAAGTAAAGAGAAAAGAGACAGGAGAGAAGCAGACGAACGAGGGGGAGACAAAGAAATCAAGAGGCAGAGAGACAGAAAAGCGTCCAGACGAGACAAGAGGCTTGGCGAATGTGCGTGCAATGGGGATGCAGACGGCAGGTGGTGCGAGAGAACGGAGAGGAAAAGCTAAAACAATGCGGCTGAGCTTGTATTAAATCGCGGAAGAATGCCAGGATTTAAATATAATCCTCGCCAAATTAGTGACGGCGAGAGGTGGTATTCGCGTTTTGAACTTGCTTTTGTCTTTTTTGTAATTGTGTTTAAATGTTGATTTCATAATTAAGATTTTACAAAATGACAGGGGACAGCTTAATTTGAACGAAATAAATGACGTAGGCGCATTAGCATCGCTGTCGTCTCGACATGAAATGGAATGATCAAAAGAGACGATGTACACCGCCTTATCACGCCTCTCTTAACCGAAGAAAGTGGAGTAGAAGCGACTAAAAGTCAACAGTGTCGAGAGCGTCAATTAGGAGATACAGAAAAAAATTAAGGTGACTAGCGATACAGAAGAAACAAAGTCGGCAGCGACGACGGGTCATGCATATTGATGCCAGATAACAAGCGATTGTTTACCTAATTAGAGCGACGAGGCTGTAAATGCCGACAACTAGACACGGCGCGTATAATGTAATGCGCGATGATGGCGCGAAATGAATATTTATTGTATAGATTAGTTGGCCGATTAGAGGCTGTTCGGAAAGAAAAATGAAACAATTTAATAACTGTTATTTAAATTGTAGTAACCGCGAGATAGGTGGGTTAAGTAGAATGATAAATTTGAAAGTTGTAGAAGAATTCGTAAATTGTTCCTTATAATGAATCAGAATGTACCATAGAAAAGATAAGTACGATTTACGGCTAATTTTTTCTTCCGCCTATGCGAACGAAATGCAATTACTTATATTAGTCAACACTTCAAAAATATTTCAGCCGCACAGACTAGACTAATTCACAGCTAAACGCCGTTCTCACCGCAGTCACGGAAAATACCATACAGCCGAAACCTCAATTTATCCCGCACTTTCAAAACGAATTCCCGACAATGCCATATTCCACATTCCTACCTAATCACAAAGAAAGCTGAAACAATCAATACCATAACTCATCCTCGTCCCAAAATCACCAGCTAAAATTCAGACTGACACCGCGTCTCAAAACCCAAGAGCAGCAGACGTCCATTTCAGAAATCCTTGACTGCTTGCCCGGTGTGTGCGTGTACCGCTTATCAAGCGAGAGCCGAGTAGAGTGCGCGGCTCGAAGGTGCAAGTAAAGAGTAGAAAGGGGGACATCGGCGCGTGTTGTACGGGAAGCCTGGGAGCAAGAGAGACAGCAGGCGCGCGTAGAAATTCCAGCGGATAGAGAAAACTGGGACGGGTCTTTAGCGGAGCCGAGATGACATTCCGATTTATGGCGGAATAAGGCGGCTTTTCAGTTTCTCGGGCGTACTTGACCCTTTCGTCGATGAGCCTGGCTTTTTTGGGTCGGGTGTGTATCGAAGGACTTTCTCTTGTTTGGAGAACTTGTCGATGAGCTCTACAGGTGCTTTTCTGGGAAGGCTTGAGTCTTTGATTGAGATGTCGATTTTGGATGGTTTGGTAAAGATTTACGGGTTGTTTGGGGATTTGATTGTCTTGGAGTTGATGGAAACTTTATCTTTGCGCGAAAGAAAACGGAGTCGAAATATTTCTATTTATTTCTTGGATAGACTCATTGATTGAAAAAAATTACTAATACATTTTATCTTATGATATAAATAAAATAAGACGTTATTGAATAATGAGACATTGTTGGATGGATTATATTTGTTTGGTCTTTTCTGATCAATTTTTCAATAGGATTTATTGCAAAAAAAAGCATATAACTACTAACATCTTGACATATTGTATAAGAAGAATGTTTTCTTGCAGATAATGAAATTTATTGTCTGGATAATAAGCGCGAACCATGAAGAAACGCGAGTATTTCAATATGCATAGGAAATTATTGCCTATATGAATCATCGCTTTGAATCATCCGTATATACCTGTTCATAAATGAATTCCAGGGTTCTCAGTAGTTAAGAAATGTATAAATCTCAAAATGTTTGGCTATTAGCCAAATTAATTTTTTAGTGTAGTAATAATTTTAATATTTTATTCATTGCAGTTTGATAAACATTACATTTATGAACTTAGATAATGTACATGTAGAAGAATAAAATGAATTAATGATATACTTTTTAAGATTTTGTCATAGCGTTTTAAATGTTTCAAGCTAAATTTGCAAAATATCATTACTTTATCGGGTGCATGCGTGTTTCCTTATTTGGAATTCAATTTTGTATATCTTACAAGTTATTGCATAACTCTTGGAAAAACTGTTCATAAATAGGATTAAATTTTACGAGTATTTAACTTTTTTATTTTCGCACATTATTCCAATTTAACACATTTAAACGTTACTTAAATGTACTAATTAACTATTTTTTTAAATTACATGTGTATTACTAATAAGTAATAAGAAGTAACGGTAGCATGACTTAACAATTACTTACTGATATAATTGAAAAAGACTGAAATATTTTTAAATATTTAAAAAAAGGAAATATTACATTTTTAATTGAAGCATTTATAGAAACTATCTTATTTAATGAGTTTTACTTTTGATAAATGAGGATTGCAAAGCATGAAGACAACCTTAAATGCAGCTAATCGAAGCATTGCGGTTGTAAAAACGAGCACCGTTAAAACATTTCACTTAAACTTTTAATTAACTAAGTTTTAACATTTAAGAAAAATGTTAAGATTTATAATCTAGCTTGAAAGAAATATTAATATTATATTAAATATGTTTAAAAACCATTTTAATATATAAGTAAATTAAAATTATAAATATTGTTTTTACTTTAAATTTCTATTGTCACAATTCTTTTGACATGTAAAAACAGTTCTTATCAATTTTATTCCAACGATTCCGCTTTTAAACTTGTGATAATGGCATACTTTATACAGCCTTTACAATATAATTTGATTTAATTATTCTTATCATTATTATTACCAAACATTTTTGGTTTACTTTTATTATTCTTAGTCTACCTGCTCGAACAATACTTACTTCCTACCGCTCAATGAACAAAATATAAAGACCGACCTTCACTCGCAATACACCCGTTTCCTCAAAACGCCTCCAATTACGCAACCAACGAAAAGCCAAAATCCACCTAACAAGCTCAACCAACATATCATCAACCAAGAAAACAATCAACCCTCCAACTCTCCCCTACCATCTCTCAAAAATAAAAACTTCCAGAGAGCGTAAGGAGAGCGTGCGAACCAAACGGTCAGCTCGCACACTCACACAGTCGTTCGTGCGTAGGCGCGCTGCTTGACTTTGGGAGTCTGTGTACATACGCGTCGGCCAAGATGCACTTTGCCAGCCGAGCTAAGTACGTTTGCAGGTCGAGCGCGACGAGGAGAGACCCGGAGGGGCTTCAGCTCGTGCGCGCCCGCTGCGTTTCTCTCTCGCGCACGCTCGAGAGCTGTATAGTGTATAAGCGCAAGCTGTTCATGAGTCAGAGATTTCCTGCCTGCGGATCCATTCTTGCGACTTCTCTCGTGTATAATCTTTTTTTTTCCTTTGGGAAAGGTTGGGAGCGAGGCTGTGACTGGACATTGATTGGCTTGGAGTTTTGTAATTGGGTAGAGATGTTTGTGTCTGTGGGATTGTTTTACTTACTATGTTTTAATTTATTGGATTTATATAGTGATTGGTGGGTTTAGTGGATTTTTGATGCTTTGAGAGGTTAAGGAAATTGAAGGGATCGTTGAATGAAGTCTACATATTGAAGTAACTATGTAAGATGATGTCAGATCTTAAATCGATGATTTGTCTCAGTGTTAAGATGTGAAGCACGTATTAGTCACTTGGGGATTTTTATATGTTAGAAGAGCAATTTCTATTTTGAGCTTGGAGGAAGCATGTTTAGCATTCTTTGTAGCAGAATCTTTATCGATTTTTAATAGTATTTTCTGGTCTGAACCAGGTAGTTTATGTCAGTTATAAAACATCAGCAATCTGATCGCTGCATTTAATTATTTTAATATCAACAGTTAACAGTAAAATGCGGAGTAAGAAAAAAATAATAAAGTAAAATTAGGTTTAAGGCAATGTAAAACAAAATCAGCAATTTTAATCTATGGTAAAAAATATACATTCTATTTCAATTTAACTTATTGATTTCGATTGTACTATAACGTTATATTAAACAAATTCAAAGTTATAGTTCTATATTTTTTTATTGTGCCATTTAGTTCACCAATGCTTCAGCATTCTAAAACTGCATAAACCATATTTATGACCAATTGCATCCTCTCAAAGTAAATTTTTTTTCTATATAATTTTCTAAATCATACACATTTATTTCCATAATACCGGTAAGTAATCTTTTCTTTTCAAAATCCCTCTTTTTCCACACGCCTCAAATAAAGTACATACAAAAGCAATCAGAAAAAGAGTAAAAAAAAAAAATACTTTGGAATATCGATTCCGCGCCAATTAATAATAAAGGTCATGAACTATTTATAGCACTGATTTTTTCCTCCTATACCGCCACAGCACGCGACTTTTCATTTACAATATCGCGCGCTTGCTCGAGCGCTATTATTTTGCAACGTATCGAATTGCCCCTGTCGTCGGCTTCGTCGTCGTACGACGACGTCGCGAGAACGGAACGGATAAGTGAAGCCGTTCGGCACAGCACGCAAGTATATTGAAGGGCGGTAGTTTATTTTTTTCTTTCTTTTTTTATTGTTTCTTGCAAGGCACGCTATTTTTTCCTTTTTTATTGATAAATCTTATCGTGAAGGTTTATGATAGGTTATTAGTTTGAAACCGTGACTTTCTTTATGTAAGGTTGAATCATAAGTAATTTTGTAATATATAGAGCAGTTCCTTATTTATATAAAGTATTAAATTTCTTTTGAGAATTGTATGAAAAATATTTTTATAAAAGAATGAGTGTTAATAAAATTCAAAATATTTAAATGATCATGCAGTAAAAAAATTTTTTCTTCAATCTAGTTACAGTTTACAGGCTTAAATTTGATTGAAACTTTTATTTTAAAAAAATTGCGAATTTTTATTTCAAGCTAGTGTGGTCAGAATATATTCAGTGATGATTAACTAATTGTAAAGAAATATTCATTTCATCATATTAAAATTCTCGATGACTTAATACTTAAAGAATCCTTTTGGATATAAAGTTATTCCTGTTTTATACACGTTATAAAAAAAATTGTGATTCCACTTAAATGAATTCAAGTGGAATCACAATTTTTTATGATTATATTCTAACATCTTGAATAATATAGTTAGTTTGTGTTTGTAAAGAAATACTTATCGTATATTAGATAGTTCAAATTAATTAATTTTATTTTAAAATTTAATAATTATATTGATATGCTTAATTAATTTTGAAGAACTGATAACGTACATTTCGCTTTATGACTTAATACTATATAGTAGAAAAACCAGTTCCCAAGTCACACTAATATTATTACAATTTGAGGAAAAACTGATAAGATACTATCAATATTATTTTAATTAGTTTTTCTTTTTTCTATATAAATTAACATGGACATTTACATTACAGATAATTATACAATTAAACTTTGGTCTTATTTGAAACTAGTAATAAGTCTTGAAAACAGTTAAAAACTCGAAATTAACTGCATGCTACTGAGTACGAATATTTTTTAAATTTGAACTCCATGAGATATTCTGTGCCAAATGGAAACTTTTGCTACTTTTGTTGGGACATAGGTAGTGTTAGCCAATAAAAGCAGTGGAAGCTGAGTAGGCGTTGCCTTTGTCCCGTTTATTATCCAATGCTTTGTATTTATTTTCAAAGGATTTAATCTGTAAGTGCATCTTTACACGTATTTCGAAAATCACACATAAACGCGTAAGATAATGCTTATTACAAATAAATATTATTTGGATTAAAACAAACTATTAACTTTACTAAAGTAAAAGATCACTTTGCGAAATTGTATCAACTTTTATTCAATTCCGTAGATTTATCAGAGTGAACTCAGCCATAAAAGTAGAAATATGTTCTGATAGGAACGGTCTCGCGATTGAAAAATGGGGTATTAACTTCTAGAGTGCACTTGAGATTTATTCCAGGTCGGCTGATACATGCTTACTAGACGAGTTTAAAATTCAAACGCTGTTTTGCATTCTCAACAGAAAAAGTTGGCTTGAATTAAGCTGATATCAGAATTTATTAAAAAAATATCATCATCAGTCCGTTTATAAAAATAATCTTTCAAGTCTATGCGTATTGCACACGGAAACTTGATTCAAGAAATGGCGTAGTCATGTAATTTTATTTTTTGAGTCGGTTAAAACTATTGTCAAGCGAAATAATTACATACGATATTCATTGTAATTATAAAGTACTATCTTCTACTCACAAATACATTTTATATGAATGAAAACTGATATAGAAGCAGCAAAAACAAATGACTCATAACAACAAATTAACAAACTTCAGGAATAAACATTCAATACCCAAAACATTCTCAAAAAAATCAAAAATCCCATTACGCACTCACGCAGTCACATCGCAAAACTCCCCTCGAAAAAAAAAAAAAATCAACTCCACCAAGATAACACCGCCGACCGCAGACATGACGACTTCCAATTACCGAATATACATTTCTAGAGTATCCACACTGCCGCCTCGTGGCAAAGGAAAAATCGCGAGAGCCTCCTAATCACGGCCGCTTATCAGGAGAGCGCGAGAGTCCCTCTCTTCTCTCGTCGTCGGATGCGCGCGAGGAGAGCGAGCGCGGCGAGGCTGATGGGAGAGCTCACTGCTAAAAATATACCGCGCACCGATAGAGCGGAGAATGTATCCGGCGAAAATTTATGCATAAGCCAGGTGAGAAGAGGCGCGCGCGTATTATACGCTTGCCTGCGCGCCGCCCGCTTACCCAGCGTCCCTCTCTTGTTGCTGCTTCTCTGAGCACGCTGTATACTTGACGCTGCTGCCGAGGCGTTTTTTTTTTTGGTTTGAGGTTTTTTTTGGAGAGGTTTTGATTATGCGTGTGGTGTTGATGCGAGTTGCATTGGTGAAAAAGTTGCGGGATTGTGACGTGGTGTGCGTCGTGTTATTTGTTTTTTTTATTGTTTGTTTGGTGTGTTGACGTAGATGTAAAGTTGGTAATTATACAAAATATAGATATTATCGTATGTGTGATTGAGTGAAAATTATAGTATGGCTTTTGCTTGTGTTGAAATTCAGCATAACAATATAATAAATTGAAAAAAAAATGTATATAGAATTCCTAATCTTGAAGCTGAGACGGAAACACTAATCAATCTATAAAACGATAACGTAAAGGTTTCAAATAAAAGATTGATGTGATGTAAATAAAAAACGATAAGGTGATAATATTCGATGATACTGACACTCTAATCGTATATCTCTATTATAGTATGTTATATCTGAGCATTGTCTTGAGCTGTTTCGTGTGAAAATTTTAAATCCTATGAAGTCATAAACTGTGCAAACGTTATGAAGAAGCTTGGTGGAAAGAATAGTATATCATGTCGTTTTTGATTTTGTATTTTGTATTCACTTCTACTCGCGTATAATATCGTATAATTTATAAAAAGATTTTGTGAAATCGTTGAATAATACTATTATTAACTTTTAATTTTTATTAGCATGTAATGTTGCAAATTACATTCAAAAACATACATTTTTAAGCTAATGGCTGTGTAACTTTTAATTTATTTATGTTTTGTTAGTATACAAGCTTGTATTTTACCTGCATTACTATCATAACTGAATAATATAATCCAAGGTAGATAAAGTAAAGAAAAGAAAGAAAATATTACCCAAGAATCGAATAAATTTTGTACAAACAGGTTCGAGAGAAAATAAATAAAATTACAAGGGAAACAGTTTTAGCATGTTTTATGCTACTAAAAACGTCAAAGAAAAAAGGTGCAGAACGGGAATATGGTGTAACTTGGCTGGTAAAATCGACGTTCACGCCAATCTAGAGAAAAGTTCAACGTCAAGGTCGACTCCTCAATCGGTTACGCAAAATATGTAAGAATATATTTATGCGTTCGCAATGCGTAAATTCTTACCTTATTCACTCAAGAAAGTTTTTTTTGATACAAAATTTTGTCATTTCCAAGTTAAAAAAAAATAGTCTCTTTTAATTTCTTTTTAAAAAAATACCACAATTGCAATCTTAATTTATAAAAGGTCGCTTTTTTATTACTCGAAATATGAAAATAGAAAAATAATGACAACGTCTATCATTATAAAAATACCATAAACGATTCCGCGTATCTCACTGCAATAAAACCAAGTTAAAATATTAATAAAAGTGAACATTTCTGCCGATAGCCTCGAATGAATAGAAAAATACGAGAGTTGCTTTCCTTTCTAGGAACGCAGATCTTTCCGTTAGATCTTTCAGCCTCAACTTTTATACATCCATACGCGTACGTACATTTCCCCTTTATAAAAGAAGCCAAACGGATATCCTCTCAGTTGCAGAAACGGCATTAAGTTGGTCAAGAAAACTATTATTACGCTAAATCGACGATCCTTTTAGGCGTTGCTATCAATTAGCTGCTATAGCAGCGGGGCAGTGTTAACGAAGCATGGCCGTTTCAGGGTTACGCACAGTAAACTATTCTTTTGCCGAGAATTCAGGAAAATAAAGCTGTTTAATTAACATAGGTAAATAAGCGAATGAACCAGGGTCGCTTCGTCCATTTTGATTTTGTTAAAGATTTTTATTTATTTGATCGATCATTTTACGTGAGCCTGATAAGTAATGTTAAGAAATACTATTGATAAGTTAATTGAAATGCTGATATAGGTTGAAGGTTGCATTGACAAGAATATTATTGGTTAATTTAAAATATATAAATGAAAAATTTGTGGCTAATAAATTTAGATTATCAATTATATAATAGTAAATGCTGAAGTGCTGCGATTGGAATAAATTATGACACTGACTTGAGTTACTTCGAGTAAAAAAGTAGTTCATGTACATCACACCTAATTAATAAGTCAAAAATAGAAATGATTAATTCACAACTCTTTTAAATAAACGTTTCCTGTTACAATAAATTAGATAAAGTTGTAGAAAGTTTTGTAATTTTAAATGGTATAAATAAAACTTAACGCCCAGAAATAGTTACAAAATAATCATTAATATTTCGCAAACATATAGGTAACACTTTTTATACAGTTTAATCGTTTCCTTGTTTTTTTATTTGCTGTCCTTGATCACATCCGAAGGAGTTTGCAAATCATTTAAAACACAAGAATCCTTAAGTCATGCCGCAAAGCTTCAATTTGCCAGAAATAAATGAACACCGCTTGTGCACGCGCAAAAATCCATACACAGCACATTAAAAAACAGCCCAACCCCAAATCCCAAAGCAACCCGGCCTCATCCCAATTTTCCCCTCTCACAGTATATCTCACGCATCGGCGCACGCTAAAGAGGACTCGTCGCCGTCTCTCGGCTCATCGACGTCGTCCTCCCGTCGCGCTCGCCGAGCGTTCCGCAGATTTTCCGTTAGTTTTCTTTGGGCTATACCGCTAGGCGGCATCGATCGCCGCTGCTGCGCGCTGCAGAGAGCCAGCAGAGAGAACCGCCGCGGCGATCCCCGCGAAACCGAACGCAAATTCCTCTCGCGGGCAGCGCGGAAATGCGTGCGTGGCCGTTTTTTTTTTTCTTCTTTTTATTCTTTGCGCTCTCGAAGCGCGAGGTTGGGAATGGGAATGTTGGGTGCGGAGAGGGCCGCGAATTGTGATTCCGAGGGGGACAGGCGCGATTTCGACGTGCGGCGCTGCGGGAATCGGTTGCTTTTTTTTTACGTAATGGGTTGCGTAAGATGAGTGAAAATGTCGGGCTTAATTGAATCGAAGAGGTATTTTGGGTTTGGGGATAAATGCGTGTGATACGGTTGCTATTTTTGGATTGTTGGGTAGATAGGAAATGAGGTGTAGGTTGGAAATGTTGTGGATGGTGATGTTTTTTATGATTTTTAATTTAATGATTTTAGAAAAAAGTTTTTTTATGAGAGTTTCTGTGAACACTTAAAAATGTTAGGTATTTCATTCAGATATTACTCAATCTAAACGAGTTATTCGAGCATAATCAATGAGTTAAGCAAACATTTTTTAAACATACTTATAGATTAGTAAAACATGTAATAGTCCAATCCTATATTATTGTTTATTGTTTATATTATCCACTGATTATGTGATAATTTATTTTACTATTTTTATTGAGTAACTGAATAATTTTTAATACTATTGTGGAATTTACTTTTAACTTATTTTTATAATTTTTCAAAATTGCTTAAATTTGTGAGAATTAAGTGTTTTTTATTTTTTATTTATCTATATTTTACTGATATAATTCAAAGTATTAATAAATAACATACATGTGGAAGTTGTGGAATTAAGTAAGCACTTTTATTTTGGTATTGACCCAGGTTACAGTATAATCATGAAAGTTTAATAAATTTAGCTGAATAAGGACAAGATTACGAATTTTTAATGAAGCTTTCACATTGTTTATATAAGAGAAAAATGGAAGAATCACAAAAATAGATTTTCGGTTTTTACGATTTATGCATATTAATAAAATCAGTAAATCATTTATATATAAATTTTACTTTAGATAGTTTATTTTTTAGACCACAAAGAGTTATCACTAGTAAAATAGAAAGAACTTTGCAATTTACAATAACATCCACTGTTGTCTATATTATCTATTTTATTAATCATTTTTTTACATACTAATTTTATTCTGCTTTATTTATTATTAAATTAAATTAATTGTTTAAAATAAGCTAGAAAGTCAGTTAGTTATTTCACAGTTTAACACTCCTGTTTTTTTAACACTATTCTACAGTTTACAGGGAAATATTTTTATCTGTAGAAGTGCATTTCTAAATTTTATGTAAAATATTAAATCTTATATACTATTTTATAAACTGTACTTTAGATAAAAATGACAAAATCTGAGATTAAGCAAACAAGCCAAGAATTACTCTTATTTCCCAGATATACAGAATGATTTGCATAAATTTGAATATCGTGAGTTAACTTTCACTGATTCGGTAGATGGTTCATCAATAATTTTAAATTCTCTTAATTTTATATTTATCTAGAGAAAGTTTAAAGAATTTAAAAAATAGTATTTAAATCATCAACTAATAACAAACAATTCTTATTTTTTTAAATTGAAAAATAATGAAGGAGAAAATGCATAAATATCTTGAAAAGTTACTGATTCATCTTTATAAAATTGTTCAATAAAATGAAAAACTTTTTTAAAATTGTAAAATTTTTTATTTTTACTGAGTAATTATTATATCAATGAGTCAAGTGATAGTAGAGAATAATTTATCTATATAACTAAGAATTCTGTTTTTAAAATTATATGGCTATCAGGAACTTTTATTTTTAATTATGATTAGATAAAATTTATAAATCTTAATTGAAACAAGTTTTATAATTTTTTAAAATTTAAACTAATTTTAAAAGAATCAGCACATTTATGAACTGTTTGAACTTAATGCATATATTACTCATAACTTATATATATAGACCTAATTTCAGTACTTTTATAATACATTCATCAGAGTGTCATTATTAAATAAAAGACAGTGAAAATTCTAGAGTAGTATTTTATAAACTTGTAAAACCAGAATAGATTATTTTTTCTCAAATATATGTTTGATTTTATAGAAAACTGCTTGGTATCTGCGTTTAATGACTCGAACTGCATTCATAGACTAAACTATGTATTGGTGTGAATGCAGTAAGACTGAATACAATACGCCAAGCTAAGAACTGCCTTGTTCAACAAATCACTTGATCTTTGAATCATACTCTGTAGCAATGTTGGTTAATCTTTTGTCTAAAATTTAGTCTAAAATAATGTTTAGATGGTTATTTAAATTTTCAAACTTTTATAAATCGTTACATATATTATAATATTTTGTCTTCTATTTTGCTAACTAATTTTTAAATAAATTAATTAAGTATACCTTTATACTGAAGTTGAAAATGTGATTACAACAGGTATTTCAAGAAAAGAAAAACTTACTTCAACCAGGAATGCAAAGTAATTCTATATCTATTAAAAATGAACCCAAATCAATTACAGAAAAGTATTATAGATTGTTAATTATGCTATGAAAATCAGTTGAATAGGAGAAAGGCAATACTCCATACATAATTTTATCACTCGAGCTAATCCTCTAAACTTTCCAAAAGAAAATAAATAAAACCATATCCTCTCATCAAAAATTTATTCTACCCATAACTACAAGTCTCTAAAAAGCATATGCATCCCACCATCTCATACCTACAACAAAACCTAGTCACCATTACCACCCTCTCATTTTACACCCTCGAACCTCACAGACCTCCCATGAACCAGCATCGAACAACATCCATCTACCTACAGAGAAGAGCCATACCAATCCCAGAGCAGCAGCAGCAGCAGCAGCCTACATAGATTTCCGGCGCTGACGGAAGACACGCACGCACTCTCTTCTCCTTTCCCCTCGGCTCTCGGCACAACAAATCGACAGGTGCACGGGACGCCGCCCCCACGTCACGGAGAGTCACGCGAAACTCCCGTGATTCTCGCGTCTCTCCCAAGAGAGACGAGCTACGTGTGCATAGCGAAAACGCACACACAAGCACAGAGCGAGAGAGAGAGAGAGACGACTTTACATAGAGAGCAGCGCCCGTCGCGCGGCTGCTGCACCTATCTCAACCTCTCGCCTAACGTCCTCGGCTCTTCCTCGAATTCGAAAACCCAGCGACTCGCCGAGGAAGTCGGGCGAGAAGCTGGGGTAATCTCGTCGAGCTGGCGAATTCGCCTCGAGCTAAGACATCGGGCGCTTGTGTACGTGTGCTCGCTGCGCGTGTATGTGTGTGTAGATGAGTAAGAGAGACGGATGGATATGGTCATTGCTGCTGGCGCACGGTGAAAGGGGCTGCTCTCTCTCACTCTCTATCTCTGTCTCGCTCAGATGCTGTGGGCGCAGTGCGGAGGAAAAGCGCGTACGTACGCGGAAACTCACCTGCTGCCCGTCGTCGACGTGGTGCCTTCGATGATGCTCTCCTCTCTTGCTACACTCTCGCGCTCGCACTAACTTGGCGCCTCGCTTTGCGTATATATGTACATGAATCGTATCTATCGTCAGGCACTTGTGCACACTCTCACAGAACACACAGATGCACTCGCGGTCGCGCACTGGAGGAAAATCCTGGCTCCGTAGAGTAGAGGAAAAGAGTCGGCGTTGCGCGAGCGCTGGGTATAATCAGGCTCCTTCGGAGCAGCGTAGCTAAACTACTCTCTCCCAGAGAGCATAAGGCGAGTGTACACAGAAGGAGCGCTGCGCGCTCTCCCGCAGACTCTATCTCTCTCTCTCTCTCTCTCCCCGCTCACTCGCTGTGACTCTTTTTGGAGGTTAGGTGTCGTGTCGCGATATCGCGGAGACGGTCACACCCTGGGGGAGCTGCGCTACCAGAGCGCGCAGATCCAGCCGTCTGTGCTAAGGTAAGTAGCTGAGCTCTCGCCTGGGCGAGCTAGGCGGAGCTGGGTTTTGGATAGGCGGACGACGGCTGCTGTCTAGGACGGCGACGATCGCGAGTCGGAGTAGCAGCAGCAGCAGCGAGGCGACGTCGCGCGGCGCTCGGCGGCCATTTTCGACTACTCGGCGCGGCGCGCGCGTGCTGCCGCGCGACGAGATGCGTGAGTTGAGGGAGAGAGAGACGGGAGATGTGTGCGGCTGTCTCGCTTGCGCGCGCGGACGCAGGATTATACAGGGCCGCCGCGAGGTGATCGGGTTCGATGGGTGACACTGTGTAGCGTTTGGGATTGGTATGGATTTTATTTTATTTTTCTGACGTATTTTCGAATTCTTAAAAGTTTTAGAAAATTGTAATTGAATTTATTTAAAATTTCTATTTTTCTGTTGATTTTTAATAAAGTATAGTTTCTTTTTTTATTTTAATAATCTTCAAGCTTTAAGTATAATAAATTTATTTTTTTCTGAAAAACTATTTATGTATATGTTTAAGGAACATCCAAATTGAATTTCTTGATCCGTGCTCCAAAATGCTCGCGTACCTATACGTTGTTGATTCATTAGTTTTAAAGGACCATCCAATCAGCTACGCTGTCCATAAGTACTTTTAGAGATGTTATTCAAAAATTCGTAATTCTTACAATTTTCATGAAAATATATATAAAATATAATATAAACAAAACTTTGGTACCCTTTGTAACCAAACATTCCCCAACATATAGCTTCAAAGTTTACACTTTTAGAATATGACTCAAACATGATATTTGAATAAATTAAGAATAAACAAACCGCTATATTTATTTTTAATTGTTTACCTATTGATTGTTTGATTTTAGTAAACAAAATATTAACGGCATCCTTCAAAAATTTTAGTTACAAACCGATACTTTAACAATTTTAAGAAGTTGAGCACCACTGTTACTGTCGAACGTCCATAATCTGGACATTCTGGACTCTCTCTTACAAATATATATGAAAGCCATTTCTATTCTCGTGTTATGTTATTATTATTTTTTCTTTTCAACTTTTAAACTACCGTGATTTAAAGATCTCTAAATATCTCTTAGAAAACTCTCAAATATTGTTCTCCACCTTATAAATAACCTGCAAGTTCCTATTACACATAGCAAATATTTTTAGACTCTCCAACGCTCTAAAGACATCAACATGCGCCAAACCATCCCACAATCATTCAAAAAAACATACCAATTAAAAAAACAACAATCCCAGCTCAACTTCCTCAAGCCCGCCCTGTATACGTAAGAATCTTTAGCGCACTTGTGTATAGGTTACACAGGCTGCACGGGCAAAGCCAGTCAGCGAAAGATAGAACTCTCCTACCACTCCGACGCGATCGTCCGCTGCGTTCTCTCGCTCCTCCGGCATATATACAGTCTCCATATACCCCAGAAGCAACGCAACCTTACATATATATATAACAGATCACAGTGCGCGTGTTCGAACGATTCGGCAGTCCGCATTTCCAACCTATATATACCCACAGGCATCCTAAAAAAAATCGCGACGCTCTCGCTTCCAGCTTTCTTGCGAAAGTTTAACGAGGAGTGAATGAATCCGAGCCCGCCCCCCACTCCCCCCGGAGATTTATCGCATTTCGGCGGCGGTCGCGTCCTTGCCTCTTTTTTATTCCCCCGTAATACTCGCACCGGCTCTCCTATGGCTCGTTCCGCAGACGGTTAAAACTCGCGCTTCTCCAATATACACCCGATCTCAACCGTCGGCTCTCAGATATACATCGTTAACGCACTCTTCGCTGACGGAACAGCACAGCGCGCGATTTCGCCGCTAATAACGCCGGCGCGCGCGCGCGGCTAATGGGCGTGCATGCATAATCGCTCGTTTCAAAACTCGCGTTCGATGCAGCAACGCGTGTGTGTATATACACTCTCTCGTCACTCGTCTCGCATACCTCTCGCCTTAAAAGCGCATATGTGCACGCACACGCATATGCTTAGGGTGGCGTAGGCTCGAATTCACGCGTGGTAATTAAAAACTTAGCGCGTGGATTTGGGCGTGTGTATATATGGGGGTTTCTGTGCGGTGAGGAGAGGAAAAATGGGAGCGGAGGTGCGAACGTGGAAGCGCGGCGTTACGCGCGAGTTATGAGCTCTCTTGCGGGTTATGCTCTTTTCTTTCAAGTGCATTTCTCGCTCCGGCTCTCTTTCTCTCTGTTATTCCCCTCCTACTCGCGAGCTGCACTCGTGATGCTTGCCGAGCGGGGGATTCGTTATAGCGCAGCTGCTGCGATTTGTGAGAGTGTAGAGTGTGTAGGTTGGGTTATTGGGTTGGGAGAGTTTTAGATGCGCGGGTTGGAGGTTTGGATTGTCGATGGTTAGTGATGGGTTTGTGGGTGGTTGGTGAGGGATGAGGGAATTGGAGGATTGTATGGAGAGTGGCTTGGCGAATTGTTGTTGGGATGATTCTGGGAGGTATGTGCTTGATAGTTTTGATAGTGGATGGATTGGGTTTTAGTTTGGTGAATGGATGAATTTTCTGGCTGGTGTGGATTGAGCGTGGCTGACTGTAGATTTTTCAAAAAAGTTTCTAGTATTAGTAGTATTCGGTTTAGGGTACGCATGAGTTAGAGAAATTGTGAGAGTATTTTGAGTTTTGATATTTCCTCGAAAGAAAATCTAATGATACATCTACATATCATCATTTTAATGACGTTCCTAATCAAATTTATCAAATCATTTTAATAGGATACATAAACCGGCCTACTTTTTAGTGTATGCCTATAAACCACCTCTAATTTCGTGTACCAATTATAAAATTTGAAAATTCTATTTCTGAGAAATTAAACTACATAAACGAAACTTAATTGAGCTTCCTAGCTGCTTCAAGCGTTCAATGCGTATTCTAATTTTCCGACCACCCGCCCCGCCGTGTGCCGAAGCAACAGAACGTCCTAATTTTAATGATTTGTCAAGGAGAAATGTTGACCTTAATAAAGTCAATTTTCGACTCTCGACGTGAAATTAAGAGCGTAATTCGTGGCTTTCCTCGTTGAGATGAAAATTTTTTTAAAACGAAATTACGGTTAATACTTGGTTTGGGCCTAGAAGAGCGATTTTTAAAGTGGTTTAATGCGACTGCGGTTCCGCGAAGAAAAATTTTACGAGTTCAACTCGCTGCTGAAAAAAGTAGATGGAAGGTGTAATAGTACAAATTTTAGTTTTTCTTAGTTGTGCGAAAAGTAATTATTCAAACTGGTCTTAAACCTTATTAAGCTGGAACTTTTCGAGTTTTATTAATTTTTCCTTGCGATACTTAGTAAACGCATATTTAATTAATATAGCTATATTTTGACTCATATATTACATATTAATGATTGGAGATAAGAATTATTACTATCTAAAACTTAAAGTGTGAAAAATTATTTATTCTATGTGTAAATGTGTGCAAATGCTCGTAGAATAAGTGGTTTTTCATGGAGAATAAGTGAATTTTCACTATTTCAGAAATTTAGATAATTTAATTATTTTTGTTACTTATTATTTTTATTTATTTTTGTTATTTATTATTTGTTATTTATTTATTTATTATTTATTATTTTTGTTCCTTTTACTGAGATTGTTTTTCTATTTTGAACGAGATTCTCATAGATTGCAATAGTAAAAATTCTAATCTACTGCTTTTGAGATCAATCAGTGCTTCATAATCATTTTAGAAATAGTTTAAAAATTTCAAACTCAATCGTAGCTCTATAAATCATTGTAACTTTGATTAGAACTTCTTTACTTTACTTCTTGAAAAGTGCTTCCATAAATTCATGAAAATTTTAAGTAAAAAATAAAAAACAAAATTGGAAAACTTCTTGGCCTCTCCACGCTAACTATTCCAACTTAACAAGAACGTCTACAAACTTTTCCTAGTTTCCTCGCTTGTTTGCCTCATAACAAAATTCCAATATTGGTTCTAATAGAGCGAAAAATTCGAAATATCGAGCTGGAAACGTGATATTTTCTGCGCACTGCAGCGCTGTCTCAATAAAGAAAATGAAACTTATCGTTGAATTTGTAGCAGTAGAAGCTGCATACTGAGACCGTGTTATTCTTCCCCTATTATTTTATCTTTTCTAGCTGAGTGCTCAGAATTCACAAAATAAGGATGTATAGCAGAAATTTATTCAAATTTAAAAAAACTAATTTTATAAAAATCACCTTTTTTTAAATTACTAACTCGAGAACAAAAATTAAATTAAACCATTATAAATTCACTTCTTATTTACTCGTTCCATTCTGCAATCCCAAAACATTTTAATATTATTAATATCCCCTGTCTCCATCCTCCAGAAAAACCTCCTCTTCCCCAAACTACATACACACCTCAGCAAACGATTTCACCAGCATCTACATACCCAAGAGCCTGGCATCACACGGCTACGCAACGATCCCGCTGATCTCGCGGGACTCGAGACTACACACATACATACATTCAAAGCCGGCGCTCGTCTCGAGCGGTGCTTCACTTGCGCACCTGACGCCCGATATATGTATATGAGCGTCTGTGTGCTCAAGAGGCGGGGGATTCAGGATCGAGCCTCTCTCTTTTTCTCACACTCTCGCGTCTTCCTGATTCGCGCTCGCCGGGGGATGATGTAATAACGCGGCTCTGTACGGCTGAGCGCGACTTTAGGGATGACGCGCGGAGAGAGGCGCTTTTTTTTGTCGTGAAGGGGAGAGTTAACGGCTGGCTGCGCGGGTTGGGGAGGTGAGGTATTGTTTTTTCTGTAGGGCTGGAGTTTTTGAACGATAATTAATTTTTTAAGGGGGCTGGTTGTGGTTTTGTTGGGGAGTGGTGATTATAAGGATGGAATTTGTTGATTGGGTGGATGTTGGGAGTGAGAGATGTTCGGGGGAATGAAGAGATGAGGGAATGTACCTAGACAGTGGGGTGATTGATTGAATAATTTGTAGTGGATGAGTGTTAAGTCGATTGGATTTTTACGCAGTCAACTGTTATGGATTTGAATAAATCAATATAAAAATATATATAAATAGATTGATAATATGCATGATCATAAAATTGAATAAACGATAAAATATTTGCATATATTTTTCGTATTTCCAATTTACCTCAAACAAGATTTGCATTTTCAAAACTCTTCAATTTCTGATGCTGAGAAACTGCTCGATGGATTTGAAATTGAATCAACTTTTCACTCCACTCCATATCCTGTTGGGACAGATAAAAAAACGAGAAAGTTCTCGCTTTAAAAATGTATTGCGAGCAGTTTTCTTGGAAGATAAATTCGTAAAGAAGAAAAGTTCGTATGAAATCGATTATTTTTAAAAGTTGAATGTAAATTTTTATTTTTAGATGTATTATATAGAATAGCCTAAAATAGTTACAGATTCAGATTTTTCTTTAGACTTCTACTTACGCATCGTTTTTTATGTAATAATTCTCTTTCATTCTAAAATTTTCCTGAAAACATTACGTCATCGTTAATTTTAAGAACTTTATTAACGCCACACTGTTGAATGAATGATACAACATTTACTCAATGAAAATATTTTCCTCTTATTAAGTTACATTCTTAAAAACTAGATCCTTCTTTACTAAACTAGAACAAAAATCCTTCATCTCGATCCCCGCAACAACACCAAGTCTTCATCCAAAGCCCTCAATGCACCAGCCCGTCAAAGCACCCACCAGCCAAAACCAAACGAAAAAAGCACCTTTCCACCCAGAAATAATCCACAATCGACAGATCTCCTTTCTTTCATCATCTCCCGCTATTTCAAGACTCCACTCGTCCCATCTCCCAGGCGAAAAAACACAAAAAAAAGGCCTCTCGCATACCTGTGCGTTTCCCCATCCTCGTGAAAGACGAGCGCGTGCGTATAAGATACACACGTGCGTATTAGTCACGGTTCGTCCGCGCTTGCTGCGCTCATTGATGCAACTCGAGCGCCCCGAGCGAGGCTGGAAGCGTGTTCCGCTAGGTTGATAATAGAAGGATCCTGCGAAAGGAATCGGCTGGTGCGTAAGAAGAAGGTGTATTGTGCGGGAGGATTAATTTATGCTGGAGGATGTTTGCGCAGATGCGCTGGGTTAGGGTTTGGTGATGGATTGGCTGGGTGTTTTGTTGGTGGGTGGATGGTGAGAGTGGCTTTGATTTTGAGTTTGTAATTTTGAATGGAGAAGAGAGCTTATTTTTGGAGATTAAAGAACTGTTTTGTTTTGTTTGTATAAAAATTGAATTTTCTCTGAGGTGTAATAGAATGAGTGGTTCATTGAAGATACAATAGTTTATTACTTATTTAATTAATTATACAGTAGTATTGACAAGCTGCATATTTTATGTATGTTAAAACATTTCCGTACCTATATTTTTCAAAACTATAAAAATATTTACATATTAAAAATTTATATCAATAAAATCCCCCTTTTCTTCTCTCTATATAAAAAAGAGCTAAAAGAATAACTCACTTGCAAGGTGACAATAAATTAAAAACACTAATCAGAGAAAATCGATCGTTACACTTTCTTTAAACCAGCAATTATCCAGTCACACGCATCAGTCACACTATTCCATCGCTTTAATTTCATTTTCACGCTTCACTGGAGTACTGTGACACACGGCTTCTTTTCAACATTTTAAAACATTTGAAAAATCCCGCCTCTCTCGGCGCGCTCGAAATAAAGTCGAATCGATACTCGAGATTGCGATATGTACATTTTTCGCTCGTCTGCTGCGCTGTTGCGCACGTGCCGCGGAAAATTCCCAACTGACAGAAGAAAATCCGGTTGATGTATATTTTTATGTTGGGTATATAGGTTTAATTTGACTATTAGTTACATACTACATGTAGCTATTGCACCATTTAGGGTTGGAAAAGTGGAAGCTTCTGTGCTGATACCGTATTTTGTAAGTTGACCTTCTGTAGAATGATTTTGTTGATGTTCGTAGGTATACATCTTTATACTCGGTGTTGAAAATGTAAAAAGTTTTTCGATAGTTTATCTAATAGAGAATATTATCTATTTTTGATCAATATCGCGAAAATACTTTTAAAGGTTTTCAAAGAATTGATAGGTTATACCGATGCTCTGTGAGAACAAGTCTATAAACTATCAGTAAAAACTATTTTCACTTAAAGAATCATTCCATTATTATTTATCACAATGCTGAATTACAAATTTTAACACATAGTTTTTACAAATTACAATATGAGTTTTAAGATAATAAAATAATGAATATAGACTTATAAAAAAGTATTCCTTAAGAAAGTTTATGGACCAAGTAATTGATGAACAATAAAGTTTCTACTAGATGTACTCTGTGTAAGCTTTGACTGTATATGTATTGAAAGCAACTCTACAATGTTTGTGAGAAGTGCATCTTTATAAGTGTTTATACTTGTTGGTTAAGATTACCTCAATTGTTTACCACTAAATAAAAACTCGATATTACATGAATTCAAACCATTAAATGATACAATTTTCTTTTAGAAAATGTTACCACAATTTATTTTATTAAATTAGTCAATTGATTTGTCTAGGCATCGCTCTATCAAAGAAGCCTTTGTTAATCCAATTTTATTAGGACTTGCATCAAGTTGCTTGTAGTTAAGCTACCTAGTTTCTAAGTAAAATGCTAAATTCAATCGAGTAAAATCTAATAGACTATAGTTTTATATCATTGATTACATACAATGAATTACACAAAACAATTTTATAGATGCATATAAATATAAATTTTTTCTTTGCAGATAGCACAGAACTTAATTAGAAGATAAAATGGCGAAAGAACGAGGCTTATTCCGTATGATTTTCAGAGATTTTATCAAATCTATAACTCCCAGAATTCCAAAACATTCCCATATTGGTACAGATTACATGGGTACAAAATACTATGAAATTGAAAAGACAGAATCTATTCATAAGAAACCAAATCGCTATTTTATTCCAAGAGAAAAAGATAATTTTGAACAAGAGCTGCCTGCAGAATGGGAAGCTTGGTTGAGGGGCCGTAGAAAAATTCCACCAACTGAAGCAGAGGTAATAGAATTTACCTCTTTACTATAATTTTAATATTTGCCACGTAACAACTTTTATAAATTTGTATTTTATTTACTTGGTCTTCATGTTTTTAGTTTAAGACTAAAAAAAATTATTCAACCAGTTCTTATATAGTAATAAGTACAGTAAACGTTGAATTTATTTATTTTTATCTCAATAAATATTTTTTGTCCATTTTTAGGTCATGGAAAATTATGAATTAATAATAACCAAAAGGAATAATGCAGTTTTACTTGAAGAAACTTATGCTAAAAAAGGAGATATTGAAGTTGTGGACCCCAATGCTAAGCCATTAATGCAGCATTCTTCATTAAATTTCCCAGTTTATGAAGAATATAGACAATTTGGACGTAATTATAAACCAAAAACTAAAAATGATGAAAATTAGAATTGTTTATTTATGTACAGAATGAAAAATGTGTAAATAGATTATTTACAATTTTAGGTTATTTTAAATTGTGCATATTTAGAATTTATTTTAGATTAATTTTGTTCGAAAAATGCAATTTACAATAAATTAAGATCTTTATACTTATAAGTTTTTTAACAATTCAGTAAAAAAGTATAATTTTTTTCATCTATATACATTATATTAAAATTAAAAAATACACTGCTATTATATTAAATACAGATAAAGTATGTTACAAAATTTAAAGCAATTTACATATGCAACTCCTGGTTTATTTTTATTTTCATTAAATTTTTATGGATGATTATTTCTCGCCTATTAAATTATAAAAATTTTAATATTTTATATAGATATGAAATTAAACTTAACAAATAATAATAAATATTTTTTATATAAAATGAAAGAATAAAACAAAATTATATAAAAATATTTTTTGAAAATTTTGTTTTTATAGACGTTTCAGATAATATTCCTTTTTCTCAAACTAAAAATTGGTCTCTGAGTTGTTAGCAATGAGTAATCTTTTTGAAATTTTTACCTTTTTTTTACCTAAGCTTAGAGAAATATACTGGTTTTATTATCAAGTATAAAATATGATACATAATTCAACATTTTGCAAATATCTACATATTTGGAAGACAATAAAATTAGGCGAACAATTTTTTCATATTATTTAAGTCAAACAGTCTGAAAATTGCAAATACTCTTTTGTAACATAAGAAATATAACTGCACAATATACAAATATACATATATAAATATATTGTTAAATATATGATGCATACAAATATCACATAAAAATCTTAAAAATCTATTAAGTACATTAGGAACTATAAAAACATTAATATATTTCAGCCATCAATAAAACTGTCAAAGAAGTCCATCCAGTGAATGGGTAGCAACCTTTCCCTTCACCTAGGCTATCACTATAGTTCTCCCAAATATATCCAGTTTTATTGTACTGGACAAAAACATTTTTAATTATATTATTTCTTAATTTAGAATATATCCTTCTTGCTTCAGCTTGATAAGGACCATCAGCTTTGGAATAATGATTCAAAGCAGCAACAGTTAAATAATTAAAGTTGATCCAAATTGGACCTCTCCAATAAGGTGGATCACGTTCTGTATTGTACTTCATGTAAATCGGTGAAGTTTTGGCAAGAGATCTTAATCCATAGTCTGTCCACAAAAGGTCAGGATTTTCTAGATCTTTTAAAATCTTTTGAAGATGGAAAGAGCTTGGATCTATTATTTGCAGAATAAAGGGAAACAGGGATACATATCCAAAAGAACTGTCTACAAATTTATGTTCCGGTTCTTCAAGAATTACTCGCTCTTTTTCTTGAGATAAATTGACCTGTCTGGAAGCTTTATTTGGCCTTTGAATCTCTATTTTATCGGTATGCAAACCAAAATCAGCATAAGTGTTAGTTTTAGGTGACCAATGTAACTCATTCAATAATTTGTTATCTGATAAATACTCAAAAGTTTTTTCATATTTGCGTGATGGCTTGTTTAGTATATCAGCAATAATTGTCATCACTTTTGAAGCCAGAGCCATCCAACAACGTAAATCAACATGACGTTCATTTATATTTGGATGTGATGCCCGGGGATAATCATCTAACCCAGATGTTAGAGTCTTAGGATTTAATTCTTTAGCAGTATATTCATTTCTACCTCGCCATCTATATGTACTAGATATTTCACCTGTTTGTGTAACATTGAACCAATTGAACCACGCCTGTAGTCGAGGATATAATTTTTCAAGTAATGGCAAATGTTTTGACAAAAGTTCACCACGTTTATGTTCCAATATATGATGTAAAGTCAAGAAAAATGTTGGTGGATTAGCATTTGTATTAATTTGTGTGATAAATTCCTCTGCAACTTGTGCTACTGCTTCATCACCAAGAATCATTTCTCTAGGGATCCATCCTTCCACATTCATCAAATCAAACCAATGACTCATAATATCCATTTCTACTTCTAAACCCCAATTTGCAAGAAGCAAGCCATGAAACCCTTCATCCCACAGAAAACCTCTAGGAAAGAAACTTCTACTTGGTACAGTACTGAACAAAGATGTTTTCCAGTATGGTACAGGAATTTCTGTAAGTAAACTCTGTACTCTTGCAGAACCATAAAAGTAGCTTATAGATCCAATCATGTTAGAAAATGCTGCTTTTGCAAAATTAATTTCATCATTGTTATATCCTTTGGTTTCTAATTGGAAAATACTTTCAAATTTGTCATCAAAAAGTTTTTCTAAACTATTCAATGCATTACTGTAAGTCTCTCCAGTTAGCGTTTCTTTATGACTCATTAGACTATTACGTTCAAATCTTAATTCTACTTCTAAAGGCAATTCAGCTGTTATTTGTTTTACTATAAAATTTGGAAATACATAATTATTATTTCTTTTTTTTGACTGATCACTAGTTAAAGCAATTCTTCTTGAATCAAATTTTAAATGCTGAACAACTGTGTCTTTCACAAGACTTAAACTTGGAGTTGTCCCTACTAAGTATGATTCATCTACTGCATTATTTCTGATTACATTAAAATTTATATCAAAAAATCCTAAATCTTTGGTTTCACCTTCAATTCCTCTTAATGAATTATTTAAATAATCAATTACAGGTTTAATATGACCAACAGTTTTATCCTCAATTGCAGTATACAATAAAAGTGATATATTTCTCTTGCTTTGATTTGGATTGAGTACAGAAATATTAAAATTAGCTGTCCAAACGCCGCCATTGTAACCATGAGTATTTTTAACAAATGAAATTTTCAATAGTACTCCATTATCCACAATTTCTTGAATGCCAAAATTCTTTCCATCATGCTTAATCCATCCATATCTTTCCAAATTATCCCCCTGTGAACACCAGTGTCTCAATCCTTCACCATTTGTTTTAATATCGCTAGGAAAGTACCACATCAAACCTGTTACAAGTGAAAATGACTCTCTTGTCTTCATTCCAAAATAAACATTGGGTCTGTATGTACCCCAGTAGTAGTCATTTTTATCCAGTCGACTCAACTTTACCAGTTTCTCACTGCTGAAAGCAGTGTTAACTCGAGTAACATAATATCCTTTATAACCAAGAAAAAGAGCAACAGACATAACAGAGACGGGTAAAACCACTGCCCAGAAGAAATTTTGAAAGCCTGTAGGCCCTCCCGTCGACTCATCCAAGGAATCATTCTCCTCTTTTTCTTCCATCCTTACTTTCTTAATTTTTCCCTTGCTTGTCGAGCATTCCAAAATCTCCCTCTGCTAAAAATTCATTTTAACTCCATTAAGATAGTTCCACATACCTGAAACAAATAAATCAACCGTGACTCAAAGAAAAACACACGAAAATTAACAAATATTTTCCAGCGTTATTGATTTTTTCTCTTATTTCTCTACCTCCTCATGTTCTTTTTTACTTACCTGATGGATATGATCTCGACTTTCGTCCAAACGTTGAGCAACGACTCATTTCAATCCCACCAAAACAGCATGCAAGTGCACCCCAACAGAATCAGCTGTGTCGCAACGAGGGTGTTGTTTTCATACGAGCTAGTCAAATCAGCAACTAATGGGCGTAAGAACTGTGAGGGTGAAAGGACTGATGCTGTGTGCAGATGCAATGTTATTGTTGGACGGGCGCAAGTCAAATCGGCGACTATATGTTTGAATCGAATGAGCTTTCTGCTACACGCGGGAACGTATGTTGAGGGGGTTTTTAGTTTATACGTGAGGAATGAAGGAAGATAGATACATTTTTGGTGGCCTAGAGGTAGAAGCAAGTATAAGTGTTGAGAATCTCGTAAAAAGACTCATAAGATAGAGATTAAATTTTACAGTATATACAAGCTAAATACGTAAATTTGAACTGATTCAGCTGTATACGGCGCTTGGCGCACCCTCGCAGCTGTACCTAAGCGCCATGTATGAACGTAATTTTGTTCTTCGAATGTAGATTTACCAAAAATAGTAATATTATTTAAATCTGTTAGGAAGGACAGACAATGCAGAATCTGTAATAACTATCGCTACCTAATTTTTATTGAATAAAAATCAATGAAAAATTAATAAAGAATGAGGAATTCGAAAGAATTTTGTAAATATGTTAATGTACATACCTGAGATTTTAGATTGATAACTAAATCTTGTAGATTTGGTAGTTCTATAGTTTCCTTATATACTGTTTCTTCATTAAAATCTTTTCCTACAACAATAATATTAAATTGTAGAAATAAGCTAAAGTTTTTGATACAAAAATAGTTTTTTTTTAGTTATATAGTATTTTGTATGTTATATTATATAGTTATCACTTATTATATATACTATTGTATAATAATTATTGTTTAAGGATAATGAAATATTTGGTTTAAGGACATTAAAAAATATTAAACACTAAAATTTCAACTAGATTTCTAAATGTCAAAACTGTATAAGCAACCCGACTTTAGCGATAAAAAAATGATGAGTTATGGTTCAAGCTTGACCATTTGGTCGTTGCACTGCGCAAGTCAAGAGAAACAAATAACTACTTGGCAAACATTGTAGTCCGTAATTTATCGCTCATTTTACGTCGTTATAGGTACTTGCACGTTACAAAGTACATAGAAAAAAGAAACGTTAACGTCCCAAATTATCAGGAGTTATCCAAATTGGAAAGCTGTTAAATTTTTGTTACATACTGTAGCTTTACAAGGTAATAGTCCGTAAAAGCTCTAAGTATTTCTGAGATTTAGTTTATCAATAATTCAAACGGCAAGCAACCGATCCTATGAGCTTTTGTCAGTCCGTCCTGAGACTTTGTGCGCGCCGTTCTCTTAACAAGATACTACCTTCAGTGGTTCTTTTTTACAATTAAGTCTTTATCTTAATGTAAATAATATTTTAATGATTTTAAAACAAACTTATGATTTAACATTTAATTTATGTATGTAAAAATTTGAAAAAATAATAATTTTGTTGTGAAAAACAAAAGAAATAACTGAGAAAAATTTTTTATTAAAAAGTAAGTATGAGAATAATAAGCTTTAGTCGATTATGCCTTCACTTTATTTCTTTTTATAAATGTTAAATACGGATGAATTTGTCAGACTTTTCAATTTTATAAAAGACAGCATTATTTATTATTTCTATTTTACGCATAGTGGGTGGCCAATCGAATAAAGTAATGTTAATGAAATCTCCAAAATTTGGTGAGGTGACGTCTTATTACGTGCATCTTCTTCGGATTCTCGCTATTCTACCTATAAAAGGCCGGAGCTACAATTTTTGGATCACTCGTTTTATGACATGTTATTGTATTATTTCTAGTTTCATTCACTCTTGCATGTTTACTAGTTACGGATACAATCGCCTGAAGCAGGTAAGTGATTGATTTTATCAAAATTTCGGTGTCATGTGATGGTTAAATAAAATAGAAATTGATCGAGTAATATACTTTTTAACTTATTGTTTTTATGGCGTTATTATTACGTTATATTGTCGTTTAAAAGATTAAATAAAAACATAGAATATTGAGACTATCGTTCAAGAAGTTTGTTTGAAAGGTACAATAGAAATTGATCTTTGTCGAACCAAGATGTTGTGCCGATTCTAGTTTATTTTTACATTCAATCAACGTTTCGAAAATTCTCCAACCTTCCTCTTCAGGACTGTAATTGCAAACTAAACTAGCTCAACATAATTAGTTCGAGAATGTTGACTGAATGTAACAATAGCATCAACACAACATCTTGATTCGACAAAGGAAACCGTCAAGGATACCGGTTTCTTATCAATTTCTTTTATCATATAACTTTTTATACTCTTTGCCTACACACCTATGTTTTCGAACATCTCCTGCATGCGAGGTCAATCTGACCCTGTTTACTTTTTGATTGCGTATTACTCCAGAACTATACTAAACCGATTAGTTTAAAAAATTCAGAAGTATAGTTTGAACTATGTTTAAGTAAGATATACATAATAAGTATTATAAATGTCTTTATAAAGTCTAACACATTTTATTAATGCTATTAGAGATACAGTTCCTGTATAGATAAGGCGTGGGTCCTAGGTCAATTTGATATTAAATCACAATGTTGGACTTATAACGAAGTACAGTAGAATCGTGTGTCATATGTCTTGATCGCATGATTACTACAAGTGCACCTGCATTTCACATTGATTCCATACAAGCTTTTTAAAAAGAAATACAGTACATAGTAAAATTTTCGCATGATGATTGTATTTACTAGTTTAAAAAAATGGTACTTTAATATAATTTCATCGGATAAAGTGTAAATTGGTACCCAGAACAGCTGATAAATCAGTTACACTGAACATAGGTTTTTATGTAGATTTTTTCATATAATTAAAAAAAAAACTAGCTTAAGAAAAAATTTTAAAGTTGAAAAATAATTTATAATACTAAAATTTTATAGTTAAAAGACTTACAAAAATTGCTATCAAACAAGCGCGGTATTAAAAACAATTTTCTTTTTCGCAAAAAAATACACCAAGGGTGTAATAGAGCTGGACTACGTGTGCGAGTACGTCGTGATCCTTGGCTACGGCGTGCGCTACTGTATGGTGGCCTACGATCGTCAAAAGTTTCTAGAGCTACACAATGAGTGCCGAGTCATCTGGGAAGACTGCAATGACTTTGAACGCTGCACCGTCCACGGCTTCGTCAAGAAGATCCAAACGATCTTCAAGTGGTACTTCCTCATGTGTATGCTGGTGAACGTATTCTACTTGTACTCAGCCATAACGGTGAGGTTACCACCGATCCGACCAAATGGCACCGAGACGCGGATGCTGCCGTCCAGGCTAGTATAGGTATTTTTGTCTTCGAGATATCGTGTTTGTACCAAATTATGTATATCTTTGAACTTAGCGATAATTTAGTTATTACTCGAGCAAAATAAATGAAAATGCTAGAATATTATTACAGATTTTTAGTAAACGGAATGGAACCAACGGCGACTTACGCGGTGATGTTTGTGGCTCAGGTAATCGTGATGCAACTAGCCTTGATGATCTTGTTAGGGGTGGATACAGCTGCGCCTTTCATTATTATGTTTGGCTGCGGCTATTTTAGGGTTTTGCAAGATCGACTTGATTTTATACGAGACAATAACTATGATCAAGAGCAGAGAGTCAGTGTCAAGGTTCATAAGGAATTGGTTGCTTGTACGAAATTTCATCAGACAGTGTTAAAGTAGGTTCTTTAGCAATCTATGGATAGAATTTGAAAAAACTTTCAAAATCTTATATTTATTTATTTTATTTTAATCAGAATAATTATAGACATAAGATAATTCTTCCTTGGTCTTTATTTATTTTATTTGGAATATTTAAAACTATTTTGAAATTGAGTTTCAAGTTATATATAGATTTGATTCGGTATAATAATTGTTAATTTTATCTTTAATCGGCAGGTTATGTGAAAAAATAAAAAATTTCACGGAAACTCTGTTTCTCGTGCAGGTTTTGTGTACGGGATACAACCTTTCTTTAGCTGGGATCAAACTTGCAGGTGTAAGTACAACAAATTATGGAGATAAAACGAATTATTAGTATTGAAAAACGATTTATTAGAATTTTGTTTTTTAAAAATATTAAAAAAAAATCGAAACTGATACTTTTGATAAACTCAGCTGAAATAAAAATTAAAAACTTATGGATAATTTAGCAATTTTAGATGTAACGTCACCGAAAGAGCCTAGGGGCGCAGAGCCCTAAGCGTGGCTGAGGCACCCCGAAGCCCTGATATTTAGTTGGTACCCCCACCACATGTGGCGCTGACATTCAGTTTCTGTAGATAACGGGGTAAAGAACGGTCGGTAACTGATAGGCAATTACTATTAAATTTCTTCTTATTACTGTTAATATTAAAGGAACTTTGGTTTCTATCTGAGGAATAAAAATTATAATAATAATAATAATTAAAAAATTAATTCAATGATAATTTCCCATCAGTTACCAATCGTTCGTTACCCTATAAGGACGTATTTACCTAAAGAAACTCGACATCAGCGCTACGCCTGGTCGGGGTACCAACTAAATACCAAGGACTTAGGGGTGCCTCAATTACACATAGGGCTTTGCGCTACTACGCTACTACAGGTAACGTTTGAACCATGTAACATAAAAATATTAATTAATTTTTTAAATCCATGAAAATCGATGAAGTAATTGAAAATAAGTGATTCTTCCACGATGATTAAATTTAAAATGATTTTAGATGTCAATATTATAATTTATAAAATATGCTTTTATATTACAAAAGATTTCAGATATTTTATTCTTTTGTTATTTTTTGAAATCATGCTATAAATTTTTAAAAATTGTAAATCAATAAGATTAGTTGCAAATAACAAAAGTGTTGGAAAAAGAACATGGTAGTTCTCTGATTTAGATATTTCTTTTTAATAATTAAGGACCTGAAAACTAAAAGGGTACATACCAGTTGAACAACATTGACTATATGGGCCCTTTTAGTTTTCAGATCCCCAATTATAAATTATAACTAATGATTAAAAATAGTACTAAAAAAAGAAGGTCTTTTTATTGAGTACATGCTGAGCAAATTGACAACATTAAAGTGTAAAAATCGCAAATCTTAAATTTAAAAAATTATATACTAGAAAGTTACCAGAAAGTTACTTGCAGCAACTATATAATTTTTGGTATCGTTTACTAGAAAAAAAAAGTAGTATCAGAATTTTTAATTAGTTAGGAGTGATTATTGTACTAGA
>UELX01000923.1:0-56324 GCA_900480035.1 Eupelmus urozonus
AACGGTGGGACAGAGTCGCCAGTAAGACAAAAATTACTATGTTTTTGTACCAAATATTGCTAGAACTATAGGAAAATATACTAGATTTCTAGCAATATGTGGCGACCTTACTGGCGACCCGGTCCCACCGTTAGTAGAAAACATTGTAATTTTTAGTAAACCTTTTTCTCCGTGTAATACACTTACTAATATCGCATGGTGACCTGAATTACAGATGTAAGCTTTGTCTATTATATATCACATAGATACAGCAATCATACGAGTAATTTGACAAAGTTTCGTTTAACTCGCATCGATATAACTACAATACCCCGAAAATTGCAATCAATAACTGACAGCTACTGAACACGTACAAATGCATTCATTGTAAGCGCAGGTGATTGCATCAAATCAAACACGTGTCAGGTAACTGTCTACAGACCATACATATACTCCAGTTTGAGGGTTGCAGCTTTTACAATATTTGTGAAGTAATAGTATACCTTTGATCAGATTAACCCCAGCTTATAGAAGCTTGAATTTATGAATCATACAAAAATGTATGAGTGACTTTTGCACGTTATTATCTTGTAACATATACGAACTGTATAAATTAATATTGCACAAGTACGAATCTATAGGATAATTTGAACCGTGATGAATCACACGTGTAAATTTCATATGAAATAATATTGAGTAAAAAATCTAAACTTTACTCATTTCAAAGATCTGCAGACAAGTCTATAATCAAGCAAGAACTAAGTTAAAACCCCATTAAAAAAAAAAAACTAATTTCTCCAGACCCTAACCACTCTAACCAAACCCATTACCCGCAAGGATAATCAACCCCGCACCAGCCGGCTTTTCCGCATCAGCCCATCCAGCCAACCCAACTGCAAAACCAGCTGTTAAATGGCGCGACGCCGGGCGCAGAGCCCGCAGGCCGGGATAAAGGGATCGTAAATCATCGCGCGAGAAACGCGGATCCTCCGCGCTCGGACAAACATCAGCCTTCCAATAGGATCGGCAGTCGGTCTCGCGTGCAAACAGCCGCGCAAACATCGCAGCGTCGCTGGCTTAGCGCGCGCAACTGCCGCTCGCGCCTCTATCTATGCATCTATATGCGGGCAAACACGGGCCGGAAGCTCACAATCCCAAACGTAAAACGCGCAATCAACGCGAAACAATTACAGATGTTGCTATATAAGAGAATATGCGAGTGCAGTATATAGGTTTAAGATAGTGGAGATTATGAGAAGGTGCACGTGCGTAGGATGAATTCGTTGGGAGGATTAGACAGGGAGCATTCCGCGAGCGGCGTCCTGTTACATTTTAATATGGATTATACGAGGGTCCTCGGACAGTGGCCGAGCTCTCTTTTCTCTTGAAAATATTTATGACTCACGGCCGTTATTATCGACTCGAGCTGCAGAGCCAGCGTTTTCTCTCTCGGGCGCAGGGACAAAGGGAGACGGCGACGGCCAATCGTGCCTCGAATTCCGATAAAAAAAAGTTACATTAATACGGCGGGCTCGGCGCGCCAGCTTCTCTCAATGCCTCGCGACTCTCCGTTTTCCCGTAATTACAACGGACTCGCCTTAAAGTTATATTTCTTTTAAGTCTTCGCTTTTACGCTTCTCCTTTTCTCTCTCTCTTTTTATTTTACCTCCTCCCCTTTTTTCTCTCGTCGTACTTCTCGTTTTATCGTGCGCGCGCGCGCGCCTGAGATTTTTTGCGCTGCAAGAGAATTTTCGCCGGGAGACGCGGAAAGTTTTCGTTGGAATCGAATTAGCCGAAGCTGTATTAGTGAAGTGCCCTGTGGACGACGCTTTTTCAACTTTTCATTTCAGGCGCCGGGGCTGGAGGACAATAATTGCGCTGGATTCGGGATTAATAATTGCGCGCGCTTTTTTAGCTCCGGGGATAAAGATGCTTTCGCTGATGTGATTCGTCATTATTAGGGCAATCAAGCTTTTTGCTGGGAAGTCGAAAAAATTTTATGAGTAGCGGAATTGTACGTTATGGAGATGCTATTGACTAAAGATTTGTCTTAGCCAATGTTTGTGTTCTGCGAGACGCTTTTAATCTAATAGAAATGATTCTATTTGATAGCCATTTAATGGCCAGTTAATGGTTTATAGAAAATGACTGAAAATTAACCATTTTATCTAGCCTCGAATGGTGAAATTTTTACCAGTGTAATACTTTTGCAGAAAACGTTTACTATTCGACTTTCTTTTTTAATACCAAAACTTTCACTCCTCGTCTATTGGTTTTTCTTATAAAAAAAGTACAAATATTTAATATTTAAAGAACTATAAGTAATTAAAAAACTCGGTAGTTATCTCGATCCAAATTTGAAAGAAAATTTCATTTGAAATAGTATTTGGATTAAACGATTCACGTAAAGTACTAAGATCTCTAATTGCCTTACCCAGCTAAAAACATAATTTTGAAATTTCATTAGATTGCTGAACTAGACTCTGACTACAGATCAACTATCACTAAGGCAATATACATAGGTATAGGTTTATTTAATTTTTTATCCGGGTAGATACTTTTACTAAAGAAGAACATTTCATAGACACTAGCCTATACGAATGCTCTCGTTGCACAAAACTCTGTTTTAGACACTCCTGATAAATCGTCCTCATTATCAGTAACACTACAGAAACCCGCATGTTCCGACTCGCTCCGAAATCACCCAGAGAATGCTCACGACAAATCGCGCCATCTCAGCCAACCTTACAACCATACAAAATTGAAAAGCGCAATCTAAAGTCGCGCAAAACGAGAACAATCACTCGCAACCCTACGCCCTATTATATTCCCAAGTGCAATACTCCCGTACACATCGACGACTGCCTCCTACGATTTGTAGGTTATATTACCGTCCGCTGGTGAAAAACGCTCGTCGCAGCAAAAGGAAAGAAAAAATAAGCGTCGACGGGCAGCCTTCGCTCTGCCTCTTGGACCATCCGCAGCGAGATAAATAAGTCGAGAGGCTGCACTCGAGAAGAGCCGTGCAGGACAGTCGAGCGCCCGCGCACAAAGGCGAGATAGCGCGGCGCGCGGACGCGACTCGAAAAATGACGAGCAGCGGAGGGGTAGCTTGTAGGTATATATATATAAGGATTTTTCCTTCAGTCGCGCAGAGCGTTGGGAGCGAGGGGAAGATTCGAGATTAGGAAGCCCGCGAGCGGTAAGGAAAGTTGCGCGACTTTGTAAAAGTTGAATCATTTCATTACTCTGCGGTGGCGGGGGAGTAAGGATGGCCAAGGCGTGGGTATATATGTATATGTACGCGGTATCTCTGAGCTGCAGATTCTTTGCGACGGCTTGTTTCTTCTTAATCCGATGTGTGTTTACCCGTTGGGTTTGTGATTTATTTATGCGGGCTTGGGATTTTTTTTTAAGGAGGTTTTAGAGTTTGCGGTTTTGAGCTGAGGTGTAGTATCTGGTTGTTGATGATTTGAACGTGATGTTTGGGGTATATAGTAGAATGCGACAGAAAACGCGTGACTTTTACGCGAAAGGTTGTAATAATAATCGATGTAATAGAAGTATACATAAAGTGCACAAAACCCTTGTTTCTTTTAACGTCAACAGATTTTTCATTACTTTTCAAACATTACTTTACTGTAAAATCAAGACAAAATAAAAATTGTTAGTGACATTTAAAGGAATACAATTCTAGTTCCACATACTTTTTAATTTTGAATTTTCATTTTCATTTTTTTTCTAATTTTAAAAAAAGTATCTATTTAATAGCTTGCTGTTTAAAAGATTAAATCTCCAAGTATTAGTAAATATCATCTATACTGATATTTACTTTAAACTGAATTTTAACGAGAACCCCGAATCGTCCCGATCGACCGTCAACAATAAGACTCTCCCAAAGTCTAAACAGCACTCCTAACTACTTCAAAAATAGACACGTACACAAAACCTAAACAATATACCCAAACACGTGATATCAGCTGTATTATTTCCCAGCCCAAAAAGCCTCACAATACCAACATATAATCCCATCACGTGCGCTCCTCCCTGACCGATTGTCACACGCACTGATTAAAAATGCCGCTCGCGCGCACACGCACACACACACACACTACCATAAATACAACACGCTCAGCAAGTGCACTCGGCAGCGAGCATTACTTATGCATAATCAATCAACGCGATCGCAGAACGACGCCGTGTGCGCCAAGTGCTCCCAAACGAGTAGGCGGGCGGGCTCGCACCCTAGCCTGCGTGCGGCTGCGTGTGCCATTTTTCAACGGCCACATCTCGCGCTCTTGCGCACTTATATATATACGCGTATACATGTATACACAGAGCGTCAACCCTAGCGCCATACACAGGGAAATGCTGCGTCACGTACCGAGCGCGGCCCAGAATGGAGGCTATTAGGCCGGGGAGGGAGCAGCTCGAGTGTGCAGCGTCTCTCTCTCTCTCTCTCTGGTGTGGGTGTGTGCTTTCACGCCTCGCAGGTGTCATATCACTCGCTCTTCGCCCGACGATGCGACACCCTCGAGTTTTCGCGCCCCGCGCCTTATATATACACTGCGTAGCGTCGCGCTCCCCGCGCACATCTTCGAGCCGGTCCATCGAGCTCTGTGTATGGATGTAAGTATAACGATGATGCCGCGAACGAGCGAGCTCTGGAGGGCCCTTGTAGCTAGGCGCGCGCCTCGCTCCTTTTGTTTCGGAGCGAATTTTTTAGGGATATATGTGCGTAGAAGGGTTGGCGATAGGCGGGCTTTCGATATATGGACGCGTGCGGAAGGTATATATGGGTTTGGATGTATGGTCGAGGGCTTTGGAGTTGGGAGGATGATTGCGCGGACTTTGACGTTTGATGAGCGCGCGATGGGATGTAGTGGCTGGGAGGTGCGTAGGGGAAGAGAGGATGCCTGCGCGTTTGATAATTATTTTTTGATTTGGTTTATTTTCGATTGTTTGGATAATAGATACTTTTATATTGTGCTATCGGATTTTATGGTCGAGTTTATAACAAACGTTAAAAAATCTTTATATAGATAAAGAAAATATTCTTATCAGGGATATGTAGTAAATGCATATACGTATAAACGTTAATATTGAGTTAGACGATAGACACACTAATAAAATTACGATGCGTATTTATTTGATGTATCAAGTGAGTGGTATGAATTAGTAAATAATAGAAAGAGAATCAAAAAATATATTTATGTATTTCAAGAGATGCCTTTCAAACTCGCGATTTAAATTATATCACATCACTTATTTAAAATTATTATGTTGTTTTTTACACAAGAACTTTTAACGAGCCCCTTTATATCTTGAAAAAAGTTAATAAAATCAATTAAATAAAGTTGATTTTGTTTAAACAAATACTAATTTTTTAAAAAGTTTTATTTACTAAGAAAGGAGAAATATAAATGTTGAAATAATAATAAAGTCTTATTTATCAGGAATATTTGAATATTATCTGTCTTTATAATGATTTTATTTTTATTTAATATCGAAGGTCAAAGTGAGATAATGACTATGAACGCTGATTTAAATTTAAAGTGTATAAAGGAGAGTGAGGCAAATTTTTAATATTTAGTTTTGTCTATAAGTGTCTTTTGTCGAATATAACTTTATATTAAATGTTGGTTCAATAACTGTATCAAAAAACGTAATATATATATATATATTTAAAAGATTCTTGATGTGACCATCTTTATCCTTGAATTTCTTTTTTACTTTTTTATGTCCGCGAGTATGTCTGTGGCCCCAGTCACATGCGATACTTATACAGTTATTATTACAAGCACAGATAAATTACTAAGACCGTGTAGTTATATTTATCAATACCAACCTTACTCTGCTACTATACGACGTTTTCGAACGTCCAACTGCCGTGCGAGCAGTGATAGTCTGTTTCTGTAGGATGGTATTGAGAAACATCACTGGAAAATTATACTGATTTCTCAGTACTCGAAAAATTATTTTAATATACGCAATTGCATTAGACTATTGTAGAATTTCTAATTAGTAATTTTTAAAAACATATGTCCACTTAGTGATCATATATTGATCCCATAGTACTATCAAAGCAGCTGCAAAAATAGTGCGCCGTGGCTCTAAGAATTTCAAGTTTCGCACACAGTGAATATATATACCCATACGTAGCCGCGGCCTGTATGTCATCACACTGTGAATCCCCTTGTATTGAACGAATATGTGCCCTTCTCTCCCCTGTATATAGCGAACGCGCACTCTTTGTCGCTGCAAAACAGCTGAGAGGCCAGTATACAGTAAGATTTCTCGAAGGAGACACTGCGGACATCGACGGACAAAGTATAAATATTTTGAGCACTAACAGTTGTTGACGTTATTAAAAACATTGAATATTATTAAAAGTGTAAAAATGTAGTGCCAAAAAGTGACTGGTTCACTAAAGTTGAAAATTGTTTTTAATTTTTAATACAGTTATACTTAATTTAAATTACGTTTAACCACTTGTTCATATTAAATTGATGCAATATTGCATAAAGTCCATTGATTCTGTGATATCAGTTAATCTCTCATCAAAGTGATACGATGGATGATAACAAAAATAAAAACAAAAGATGCTCTATATGCAGTTTAGAAGACTTCGATCAGGTAACAATAGGTTTTAACTTACATACAAACATCATTTTTTAAAACGAAAATCATTTTTTGATAACATTATCGGATATCGAAAAACAATAGACTATAGTAAAATATAGATATTATCTTAAGGAGGTTAGGTACACCACCAGTTGCGGATGGAAGTATCCTTTCTGCGCGCGCTAATACCAACAGCCTGCATCATAAAGGTCGCCTTTCACGAGACGGTAGCAATCCGCGCGGAATTTAAACATGTGAGAGCAAGGGAGAAAATAGATTCTGCGAATTTCTCATTAACTCTCACATATTTAAATAGATTCCGCGTGGATTGTTTTGTCTTACGTGAAGTCAAATTGAGACTTGAATTTTTGTTAATGTTTATATTTTATATTTAGAACTGATATCAATAAACTGCAAGCCTAGGGCTTATACAGATTTTAGTCTGATTAAAAAAAATTTCATTTTTAAAATTCTCATATATTTTAATCACCAAGCATTCAAGGTCATGTTTGTGTAAAAGAATATATATCGTTAGCTTGTGGTCTGAAAGACGTAAACAAAAATAAAAAAACAGATTACCTTATCAAATTTTAAACATAAATTTTTTAACGTTTATTTATATTAATTTTGTTTTTAATAATTAACAATATTAATAATCTTTTGATTAACTTCTTATCCTTTTGTATACAAATTGCCTTATAACGAATTAAATTTGTTTTCTTTCGTATAAACATCTTATATCATAAATACCCGCCAATTTTAAAATTGAAAATTTTCAAATCTGCAAACTCTAATTTTTGAAATTATTATATAACTTGCACATGACATTAAATTTGTATCTATAACTTTAACCTCATTTTTTGGTGTATCCAATCTTCTTAATTGTATTTACTAAATATAATTTTAATAATCATTAAAAGATTTAACTTTGTAAAAAAATTTATAAATTATTTAAAATTTGTATAACAATAAAAGTGCACAAAAATTTAGAACAAGAATTTTCATATTCTTACTACTACAAGTTTAAGCATAAAACAAACTGTATGAATAATTATTTCAGAGTTCTTCGACAATATATTTAAATAGAGATAGAGCGGCATTGAAAGAATGTACGATTAATAAAAACACTCTTAAATATTGGAACCAAATTACAAAACTTCTAGAGTTCAAAAAGACCAGAAACGAATTAAGAAATATGACAAAACAGAATCATAATAAAATTGAAATTATATATCCGATTAGAGTTGCAATTGACTCATTTCAACTTCTTCCATCTGAATTTGATAAAAAAAAACCAGTTTTATGCAAATCAATACATAAAACACCAGAAATATATGTAAATAATTCAAATCAATTGACTATGATGTTGTCCGATTTACAAAGGAGCAAAGAGTTAGCAATAGATTTGATGTACGATTTTTCCAAAACTTACGAAGGTTATACGTGGCTTTTGCAAATATCGACGAAAAAAATTGATTATTATATTGATGCTGTAACTCTTCGATCTAAATTGCATCTACTAGATGATGTTTTTACAGATATAAGTATTATAAAAATTTTTTATAAAGGGTACATGAAAGTACAATGGTTGCGAAAAGATTTCTCCATACACGTAGTTAATATGTTTGACATAGAAGTAGCTAAAAACATGATTGAAAAATTACCGTTTCCACAGGAAGACAAAAATACATTACTTTCTGAAAAATCATTTTTCATGGATCTTTATAATCATCCACATTATTTTTTTTCATTCAAAAATTATTTTACAAATTTTATATTAGATTTTGAAAATGGAAGAGAAACATTAATTGAAGTCTATAGATTATGTAGAAACATTTGCCAAAATACTTATGAGAAACCTAGATGGAGTGATGAAAATGTTATTCAATTCATAAAAGAGAAAAATCTGACTGATTTAACATACCAACAATATTATGTTCTAACCGAGCTTTCTAAATGGCGAGATGAAACAGCTCGAGAAACGAATGATTCTATACATCACGTTATGTCTGACAATGATATGATTGGATTGATGAAAATTATGCCAACTTCAAGAAATTGTTTCGGCATGTATCACAAAAATGTAAATAAAAAATTAATTATACAGATTATGAGATATGCTTTAAAAATGATGTCTACTGAAATCATTGCAGATTTTAGGTCAAAGGTAGGAAATATTTTATTAATTAATTAATGCATCAAAATAATTTACCGTTAATTTTGACAAATTGACAGTAAATTAGCTCATTTATCGTTAAGGTTCTACCAGGGAAGAATTTTCATATTAAAGTAGAACAATTATCGCAATAAAATAGTAGCCCTGTTTTAATTTTTAAAAATCCGTATGCTATAAATATATTTTCACTACCATTTCGTACAATGTTTGCTTCATTTTCATCATAAAGTAGAACAATGATAAAGTAGTGAAAAAATTTGGCAACTGTTATAGAATTCTATGAATTTATGTATAAAAAAATTTTAAGTCAGTTTTTATATAAAATTACTTAATATCATTTATTATTATGTAAACTTTTATCAAACCAAAGGAGTTCTGATTCGGCTACTAACCTTTTCTTGCATTTTAATTTTATCTCCCTTCCCCGTATAATGTTTAATTCAACTTTATAAAGTTAATGATCCTATGTTTTGCTTCTAGGAAGTCAAGCCCGAAATTCAGGAAGTACCAAAAATAAATGTAATAGGAAACGTTTCTAATACCGATACTGTTGAAGGACAATTAAAAAATTTTGATGTCAACACTGTATCGTACTCTGAAAGTCAAAATGTAAAAAGATCACATTCTGTAACAGTAACATTTTTAAAATTTGTTAAAATTATCAAAACTTTAACCGCATTTCTATAATTTAATAACAACTTATCAAGTTGCTTATCGTATGTTTTGTTTTTAGGAAGCCATGCCTAAATTTAAAAAAGTACTAAAAAGAAAAGTGAAAAAAAGAAACTTTTCTAATAATGATACAGTTGACGAGCAACTGGAGAATTTTGAAAGGAACACTGCCTCGACATCTACACGTCAAACAGTAAGTACCAAATTCTTCAAAAGTAACGTCCTTTTAAAATTTACCAAAAAAAATCAAAACTTAATTCCGATTTTTCCGTATAATATTCAATGATAATTTTTGAAGTTAATTAAAGTAAGTTTTGCTTTTAGGAAAACAAGACTAAGATTGAACAAGGGCCACAAATGCAATGTGAGAAACCTGTATTGGTCTTTAAAAGTCAAAATGTAAATATCAAATTCTTTGATAGCAACATTTTTCATAATTTGCCAAAAAAATCAAAACGTGCATTTCATTTTCCCATTGATATTCAATATTAACTTGTTAATTATTACTTATTAGTAATAGTATAAGTGTTGCTTGTAATCTTTTTACTAAATTAACATATTTTTGCTTTTAGGAAGCCAAGCCTAAAATTAAGGAAGTACCAAAAAGAAAGTTAAAAAAAAGAAACGTTCCTAATACTGACATGGTTAAAGGACAACAAGAAAACTTTAAAGTGGCTACTGCTTCGAACGTTGAAAGCCAAAATGTAAATATCAAATTCTTTGGTAGAAACATTTTTCATAATTTGTCAAAAAACTCAGAACGTCCATTTCATTTTCCCGTTGATATTCAATATTAACTTGTTAATTATTACTTATTAGTAATAGTATTAGTGTTGCTTTTAAACTTTTTTACTTCATTAACATAATTTTTGCTTTTAGGAAGCCAAGCCTATAATTGAGAAAGTACCAAACAGAAAGTTAAGAAAAAGAAACGTTCCTAATACTGACATGGTTGCAGGACAACAAGAAAATTTTGAAGTGGCTACTGCTTCGAACGTTGAAAGCCAAAATGTAAATATCATAGTCTTTGATAGAAACTTTTTTCATAATTTGTCAAAAAACTCAAAACGTCCACTTCATTTTCCCATTGATATTCAATATTAACTTGTTAATTATTACTTATTAGTAATAGTATTAGTGTTGCTTGTAATCTTTTGACTAAATTAACATATTTTTTGCTTTTAGGAAGCCAAGCCTAAAATTGAGAAAGTACCAAACAGAAATTTAAGAAAAAGAAACGTTTCTTATGCTGACATGGTTAAAGGACAACAAGAAAATTTGGAAGTGACTACTGCTTCCAACGTTGAAAGCCAAAATGTAAATATCAAATTCTGTAATAGTAATGTTTTTCAAAATTTTCTATAAAGCTCAAAACTTTAATCCTATTTTCTTGTGTTACATTCAATAATAATTCATTGTTTTATACATAAAGTTTATTATCGTATGTTTTGCTTTTAGAAAACCAAGCCTAAAATTAAGAAAGTACCAAAAAGAAAATCAAAAAAAAGAACAGTTCCTAATTCTGACATGGATGAACAACTCGACGATTCAGAAATGAATGCTGAATCGTCCTCTGAAAGTCAAGATGCAAAGAGTAATTTGTCGAAAAACTCAAAACTTCAAATATTTAAAAATAATAAATTTCAAAATATTAAAGAACACATAAAGATTCAGTCTTCCGTGACAAAAACTTATCCACTCACACTTTACTCTTTCATTGAAGTATATTTGAATCCACAGATTTCAAATAATTTTAAAGTTCAAAAAGAAAATAATGTACGAAAAATTTATTATTCACATAACACAATTTATAAAAAATATAAGTCGAAGCCACAGCTATTTTTTGAAGATGAAATTGATAATATTTATAGAATATGGAGACCGAGAAACCCTCCTAAAAATTTTATTGCTTACAAAGCTGAGCTTTGTAATTTTCAATGTCCAATGAATCAGCTTTCTACAGTACCGGAAAATATATACAAATCTATTCAAGAAACTCCATTTCACTACATCAGATCAACAGTTGGGTTGAAAATACTGATGAGGCGTTTAACATCCTGTAATGAATTTGCAGTAGATGTAAAGTATAGTTTAAAAAGAAGCTATGAGGGCCTCACTTCTTTGCTTATAATATCATCGATAAATGGTAACTACATAATTGATGCATTGGCTCTTCGATCACAACTACATGTCTTGAACGAATTTTTCGCCAATTCGTCAGTTTTGAAAGTTTTCTTTAAAAGCGCGCAAAAACTTTTATGGCTACAAAAAGATTTATCAATATTTACAATTAATATGTTTGATATAAACGTAGGACTTAAGTTAATTAATTGCAAAACAAAATTGAAAAAATTACCGCACTTTAAAGAATTTATTAACAAAATGAATCCATTGAAAGAATTAGAAACTGAAGATTGGCGAATATGGCGACATGTAGTTGAGGCTAAAGAAACTTTGTTGAAGGGCACACATTACATGTTACAATATAAAGATGTTTTAAGTAATGAATTGATAGTGCAAAACGATAATAAACTAAATGCGCTAAAATATGTATACCGTAAATGCAACGATCTTTGCAAAAAGACGTATCGCAAACCTGTATTTCATAAAGTTAGTTACAGAAAATTTTTAAGAACACGCGAATTCGATGGTCAAGTTGTTAGCATGCAAGTTATAAAAAACTTGCACACATGGAGAGACAATAACGCACGCATACATGACGAGCATCCAACTTATATATTAACAAATTTAGATATTATAAGGCTTGCTCGTGTATTGCCACATAAGCTACAAGATATTATGAATATTCTCAGGGCAAGTTTTGCGAAAAAACATGTATTTGAAATACGTGAGATTATAATGAAAGCAAAAAACAAACCTTTAAGAACAAATCATTATATTCCAAAATGTGGTCCATCATCAACATTCTTAAGGGAATACTGCTAAATAATAGCTTACCATTATATCCATTAGAAATGGATATTTTTTAAAATGTTAGATGTTATAAAAATAATATTTTTTATATAATTATTTTTTATACGTATACGATTTTATAAGTTGTATTTTATTAAGCAATAAAGATATTTCATAAAATATTTATGCTGCCAAATTAATCCTCTCCTATTGCAAAATAAGATAAGCAAAAAAAAACAATAAAATAAAATTTCATAAATACTTTTAGTTACATTTATTAATACAGTTGTAAAATACGCAAAACCATTGCAGACAAAGAATTTCACGCAGTAAAGTTAATCCACTTAAAAACTCTACAAAATGCTCACGCCTCAACGAAATCCACCTCTAAACTCATACACCTAAAACTTTAATTCCCATTCCCCCAATAAAAGCTTCAATTTCATCCCGGCGCGCACCACTCACCTACCTCCTGTCCCTCCCGCCGTAAAAAATAGTATCTAGTTTCTCAGAAACTAGAAAGCCCCAAGCTCGACCCCTGCAGCATCCCGCACACATAAACATAAATACATACATTTATAGACACACCGCGGATCGCGACAATACCACCCTCCCAACTTCTTCCAGCCGCAGCGCAAAATCCATTTTCGGGGGGAGCATTTCCGGCACGCACACGCGTACAGGAACGAAAGAGAAACGCGCGCGTCGAGGCCCATATCCATCTCTCAGCGTGGTCCCCGATGGCGCGCTGAATTCCAAGATGGAATTCTGGCGCGGGGGAGCCGAGCAGCTGTGCCTTCACCCTCGCAGCGGACTGTATTCTTTCCTGGCCGAATCGATCCGCGCACGCATCCCGCACAGGGAGATGCGCCACTTGTCACTTTAGCTTCTCCGATCATCTGTGCTGCGCCGGCACTTTTCCTCTTTGCCGGCTTCTCCTGCTCCGGGAATTTTCCGCGGAGCTTTTTTCGCTCGGAGAGCTAGACGCTTTTCATGAAGACGGGATTACGGGGACGGCTCGGCGGGTTCGTCGGCGCTGATGATTTTTTTTTCTTTCAAGGAATTCAATTAGACTGGAGATGAGCTCCGAGAATTCTTACACGACCTGGGAGAATTTTTAGCGGCGTGTAACGTTTTATTAAGCTCGGATGCGAGATTGTGGAGGTAGTTTCATTGGGCGAGTTGTGATGGTCGGGAGAGAGGAGCGATGAATGTTAGATCTGCAGGGTTTATCGGTAAATATTGCTAGCAAAGGCTTTCGCTTCGAAACCGGCTATTAATTTGAGTGGTGCACATCAAAGTTGGCATCGAAATTGAGCAGCGATTCGCCGAGCGCAAAAATATCGCTGCCGCTGCTGGAGAGCAATTTTCTTTCGATGTAGCCCCGCGCTGGGTTCGAAAAAAACGTGAATGGCTTTCGGAGAGTGGCGAAGATCCGTTTGACTTTTTAAATCGGATGCGGAATGTTGTATCGATGGTGTACAAGGATTTTTGAAGTATTCGGAAAATTATCAAATTTAGGTGGAGCTGGGGTGTAACGAGGCGAGGTTCAGGATGGTGAAATTTGGCAAATGGTGTAAATCGTTTTGAAAAAAAAAAAAAAAATCAAATTTAATTCAGTTACCATTTATACAAATATTATTTACTTCAACATACGTTAAATGATTAAAAATAAATAATTACATTCTTTGAAAAACTAAAAATAAAATTTTCAAAATAATTTGGCTATATTTGATTCTGTATATCATATCTTTTTTGAATTTTTAACAAGTTGAAAATTTTAAAGTGCAAAATAATTTTCAAACCGTAGTTTTACAAAAAAAACTCTATTTTATTTTGCTATCTCACTGAGAAAGCTTTGTGAGAGTATAGTAAAAGTTTTTACAAAACTTGTTATGTTATTGAATTCATGTACTTAGAATTGGAATATGCTAGTATTAGAAAATGTGTGAGTGTATTAGTACGTGCTCATATTCGTGTTTTTTGTTTTATATTTTTTGAATACAGAGAAGCTACTCAATTTTTTTTTTTATTTTTAAGAGAGATTCCAATTATATATCTTTTCAGATTTGTATAATAATTGTAGTTCTTATTTGCTATAATCATTTCTATAAGCATTGTTATAAAAGATTATTTCTTAAAAAGATAGTATCTTAAAAGTCATTCTTACAAAAATTACTTACGTCAAGGTAGTACGAAAAAAGTTAATGAAGAAATGAATTCGCGCTCACCTGAAAAATAAAAATATATCTATTAGATAACCAACATCGAAAAAATTATCAAGTGTAATAAAAAAATGCTTATCTATAAATTAAAATATTACATTACTCTTTATTTTCAATAGAAAAAGTTAAGAATAAGTCGAATACTAAATAATATAATATAATATAATATAATATAATATGTATAAAATGCAAATAAATCAAATATCTTAAAATGGACAAATGGCAATCACTGCATCCATTTCAAACGCATCTCACTATAAAGTCCAAAATGAAAACACCCAAAGGTGCCATCACATTTCCAAACCAACCCTCACACCTCCTCATACATCATTAATTTTTCTCGAGATTTCATAATCTCGCTTTCATCACCCACTACACCAGAACTAAAAACTCTCCATCCCCGCTCATCCACACCCATCCACTCGACTATACAAATCCAATCGTCCTAGACTCTCAGTTCAAAGCGCGCGTGCCCATCGAATACATAAAAAAACGTATCGATAACACCCCTCTCTTATTTTATCAAATAAAAAAAGCGCGCTCGCCAAGAGGCGCAAAAAGAAAGAAAAAAAAAATGATTCGTCAGCGAGACCCTCCGTAACAATGAAAGCAATTTTTAGCAGTGTAACGTCAGTCGTCTCTCGTTTCGACCACAAAGACACGCGCGCAGCGCGTCAAAGGCCCTCCTGCATACATTCTAAAGCGGAGCGAGAAAAAAAGAGTACACAAAGAGAGAAGCACGAAGATAGTGACTAGAGAAAGGACCGCGGCCGGCCGCGAAAGTACGTTTAATGAAATCTCCCATCTCTCTCTTCCTCCCGCGCTGCACATGTGCCATCCTATACACAGAAGGGGAAGCACAGAGCGCGCCCCTCGATCGATTAATTCGGAGAAATCCGAAGGGTGGTAATCGAGTTCTGCTCCCGGAGGCTGCGCGACACACGCACACATACATAGTCCCATGTACGCCGTGCGGCCTCCGTCTAATTGCAGAAAGATTAATGACGTATATATCGGAGCTGGGGAGCGCGCGCTCGAATTTCCGGCAATGGCCCCGAGGCTCGCCACTTGCGGTGGCTATTATGCGTTGCGGGGGCGGCTACTTTGCTCTCGTGTGCCGTGCGCGAGGCATTTGAGCGGATGACTTTCGGACGAGTGAAACGCGTTTGCCGCGGCGGCTTTTTTAGCTTTCTAGCCGCTACTTGCCGCGAGTTGAGCTATGTGTGTCGTCTACGCCTTTTGTGCGCTCTGTTTCTTTCTTCCGTGCGCTTTTTCGCTTTGTGGGTGGGCTTTTTTTATTAAGCGTGTGACTTTTCTTTGTTGGTAAGGGTGGTTTTTTGTGATATTAGGATGGAGAGCGGTGCTGTTGTGCAGATGGTTGATGGACCTAAGATGGGTATAGATTTTCTTAGGATAAGTGGCTTGTGAGTCTAGAAAATTTTAGCAAGATAATAAACTGATATTCAGAAATTTATTTATAGATAAATATTGTAGATATTTTTCTTATTATGAATAAAGAGGGTTAAAATATTTATTCCTTCGCAATTTCATATTTCTAACCGGAAAATTCAGTTTCATGATTACGCAAAAATCTGTCGAGAGGAAAAGGGGACGAGGAGACGAAAAGCGGAAAAGAGAAAAAGAGAGTGAGAGAGAATGAGAATGAGAGGAAGTTTTAGAATCGGAAATACGGGCTAAAGGAATTTTCTGCTTGAAGATAAAAGCGGCATTATGAAATACTCCTTTACCAAAGCGGGCTCTTGGTTTTCGTGTAATTGGAAGCAAGCCAGTAAGGGCCGATAATCATCGTCTGTAATTTCAAATAATGGAGGAGATGCTTGAAAGAAACACGAAAAATTTCTTATAATCGCGTAGCATTTATTTTTCTACACCTTGTTAACTTTTTTTCTACCTCCAACGAAAAATTATTTAGATGCTAAATCAAATTGTAAGTTTATCAAATAATATTAAATAATAATTTCATAACCCAATAATTCAATAATGGACTCATTTAAAGTAAAACTATATTTTAAAGCTTGCTTTAGCTAAACAGCTTATGCATGCTGATCAAAAACTGATTAAAAACTCGTTAACTTTATCGACATATTAGCTTCAACGTGTGCGGATAGAAAATATTAAAGTTTTAATTGCGGTTAATTTATGTGTTAAGTGTATTTTCCAAAAAGCCACAAAGTTATATCGATTACATGGAAAACTGTTACCTATCCAAAAATATATACCTAATCAAATTATCTTGAGTAGTCGGTTCTTCTCACCCAAAAATACTTCAAAGATCTAAATAATAAAATTATTCAACAACTCAAACGTAAGGCTTATCACTTTATTTCTCTACCTCAAAACACCTCCCAAAGTACCCTCCCCCCTCCCTCCACCCACACTGATAAAGAACCCAAACAGATAAAGTCCCATTCACTAATCAATCAAATCCTTCTCATAAAAAATTCACTATTCCATTTCAAACCCACCCGGAACCCCACCAAAAACCCACCTTATTTACATAAAACCTCGCGTCTACCCTACAGAAAGTACAAACCTATCCTATCTCACTCTGCTTTGTAAAGCACATCCTAAGCGAGAGACTCGCGAGCCCGACGGCAGCTCGCGAGTAATTAAAGCAGCAATTAAAACGAAAGTCTGTTAGTAATGTGTCTCGCGTTGTCGCATCGAGCGCCAGGGTACTTGCGCCATTCAGCCCACATAATGAGCGCGCCGATCGCCCCGCCGTGTATTAGAAGAGACAAAAAGTCTCCAACCTCAGCTGATTACTTAATTCACCTACAAGAGACGCAAATTTATACACATCCGAACTCGCTGCGTATATGTGAGCAGATCCGCGGTGTATATAATCGGCTCTTTTTTTCGCGCACGACCGCCGGCTTCTCTCTTTAATCCGCTAACGAAGCGGATACACCTGACCTAAGAGAAAAGGGGCCGCGCTGCGCAACCCTTCCGCCGGAGTTTTCGTTCCTTCAAGGCAGAACGAGAGAAAGGACCGAGCTCTCGAGTGGCTGCCGCTCGGAAAATCATTAATCCGGGCACAATTAACGGAGAGGGCGATAACCGCGCTAATTCGCGCGATTGCCGACTTCTTTCTTAGAGCGGTGGAGGGGGGGGGGCGATCGGCCTTTGTCTTGCGCCTGGCTGAATTATCCTCTTTCAAGTCTCGTTTACGTGTGTTTTAATTACGGGGTGGTTAGGATATTGATATAAAAATTAGCAATGTGGAATGCTGAAGAGTTGAGTTTCGGGGAGGGGGGAGGGGGGGATAAGAAGTGGTCGTCCGATGAGGGGGAAGAAATTGCCGAGGGGGGCGGATTAATTGGGATTCGTCGGTTCGTTATGCGGTGGTGAGTTTCTACATTTTTTCATGGGGTTGAGGCTTTGCTTTTTCTGCGGAGGTGGGTGGGTCTGAAGTTTGGGAAAAAGAGAAGATGGGAGGTTTTTGTAAGAGCTGGTTGTACGTGATAAATGTAGGATTAATTTCATGCCTGGTTAAGGAATGAGTTTATTAATTAGGTTGATTATGGTCGACGTGCTTAAAAGCCGAGGAGCAAATGTAGCATTTCAAAATTTTTTTTACTATTTTTTCAGTTGAATCAGACTTAAAAACTATTCATTGTATCATCTTGTTACTTAATACGTTTTAGTTTTGAATAATTATAAAAAGATGTCAAAATTTATTTTATGATGTTAGTTTTGTTAGAAATTAATTGCGATTAACTCAAAATTTTTGTAAATAAAGTCTTTCAGGCCCCTTGGCTTTTAAGTCTCGTAAAATATATTGTATAAAATCTGTTTTCATAAAATATCATAATTTTGTGTCATAGTATTTAGAAATAACTCGTTCGAAGTATGTTTGATATACAAACATGCATTTGTACAAATATATACGCACGATCAATTTTATTTTTAACCCCTTTTTTGTATTATTACAAAGTTTTGAAGATATTTTATTAAAACTTTGAAATGAAAAACAATAAAATTTGATAAATGTTCGTAGCAATATTTATGCATTTAAAAATCATTTTGACGTAACAAAATGAAAATCAAAGCAAGTATGAAAAAAGTACAATAGGCACTTGATGCTTGTACCACTTGCTTAACGGCTGGAAAATATTTTTGTGCAGCAGTCCCGTTCATATCAGCATTTATTGTTTGAAAAAATCAGTTTAAAATTTAAATTTTTAAACTGAACAAAGAATAATGGTTTTAAAAAAATATAGTAATAATTAAAAATACTGTGTGCATAACTTTTAATATATTTTGATTATTATTTAAAATATATTTTAATTCTTCTTATAAAATAAATTTAAAAGATATACATTTTCTTCGAAAATTTTAAAGTGTTAAAATTTATATATTGTTTTCCCTCAAATTAAAATTTAGAGTAAAAGCAGTTAGTTGAGCACTACAAACTATAGCACTATTAAAAATACATTTAAGTAAAAGTAATCTCAAAAAAGGTAAAACGATCTAGAATTAAATAAATATTTACCACTATGGTGGAAAAGTATTTACAAAATCTGTTCTCCTCAAAAGTAAACAAATCAACTTTTTAAACTTCAATTACGACTCTACGTTTATTTTAATAAAATATACCTATATTAAAGAAACTATGAAGAATGAAAATAAAAAAGAAACCTCAAAAATATTTAAAGATCGAAACCGATCACTTTCTAGCCAATTTTCACACACCGCAAAAACTTACCTTTCAACCCAAACCTTAACTAAACTTTCAGCTCAAATATAAACATCAACAGTCTTACAACCTCCAAACGAGAGCCACTTTCCATTACAAGCAGCCAACTACCTACAAGTACACACAACCCCGAACACCCGTATAAAATAGCTCTACAATTCAGCGCGCAAACTATAATAGCACCAAAGCGAAATGTCATTTACATTATCCTAGTATTGCACTTGAATATTCCCTGTACACCTAGCATCACCCAAACAGGAGCCCCGCAACATTTAATACAATTAGATACGCCGTATATAAGAGCATTGATACAGAATAGCTGCTCACTCCCCCGCGCGGCGTAAAAAAGAAGGCAATTAAGCCTTTGAATTCGCGCGCGCTTTGTTTGCCTGTAAATGAAGCTATTTTATTCCAGACCTAGTTAGTAATTTCGGTTCGTATTTCGACGGGAGGGCTGAGCGCTTTATGTGTCTCGCTGTTTCTCCGCATTTACATCGGGCCGAGAGAGGAAAGAGAGACAGCTTTTACTCGATGACGCATTTTACAAATGTTTTGCCTGCATGGGCGAGTTCGGCTTTTTGTCGGCTGTTTGTTTCGGATGATGAAAGAATGAAAGTTAATCGTTTGGATGATTAAGCGTTTGTTTCCGCGATCGAGATTTGAGTGACGGCCGGATGCGCGTTGTTGTGATATATAAAATGATGCGATAAGTGTCGCGATAAAAATAGGTTTGCAGGATGTAGCTGGTGATGTTGTTTATGTACCTGTTGAATGATTTGGCTGTGGGCTACTTTGTTTAAGTGTTTTATTGGGGGAATGCAATATGAAAAAAATTAAAGTTTGTGTAATAAAGGCAGTGTGATAACTCCGATTAATTTTATAGCATAATTTAGTGTTAAAAAAAACTAGTAATTATAGTACGGAATTGAAATGAATCCTTTTAAAAATTTTCTTTAGTACACGAGGCTTTTTTCATAACATATTTACTAGTAGTTTCTGCAAAGCGTAAAAAGAAATAATTGATTCCACGTAAACTACATTTTAAGCTTGACTATTGGTCGTTATAATATCAAATGCTTGATGATAAGATTTCTACTACTTAAATTTAAAATTTAGCATTATACGTATACTTTTCACGCCCAAGTAAATTATTTCCTATCTTATAACATGCCTTTACATCACTTCTGAACCCATCAAACCAGCGGAAGCTTTAAAATTTCAAGAGATAAAATTTTTATCGCGGTAAACTTTTCCGGCATAAAACCCATTAATACGTGCTTCCCCGTAATTTTACTCCAACCTCCCGAGCATCTCACTCTTAACTTACCCGCCACCCCATTAAAAAAAACCCCTCCCTCCCGTTTACGCGCACTTTTCGATAACGACCCGAAATCAAGTCGTAAACACGCGACGCCCCATAGATTTATCCCGAAAAGCCAGTAAATTTTCCGCGTCCAACGCACGAGCAATCGCGAATATATTTCTTTCATACGCAGCATCCGAACCATTGTACTTCGCGTCGGCTCTCTTTTTCCTCTCTTTCTCGCTTGTTTCCCCCGCACAGTGGTGCGAGTTGGGCTCTGGTAAGACGGCGAGCGCTTTTATGCCGATCGTTTGCATGGAAATTCGGTCCTCTGTTTCCTCTTCTTGTCTGCGCTGTAGTCCTTTTTCTCCCTCTCGTTTTTATTGCCGTACTTTTGTCCTCCCTTTCCTTGTAAAACGAACAATCTCGATTATTCAAAGGTTATATTGGCTGCATAAATAGTGCTGCGCGGACTTTTCTGTTTTTCTTCTTTTTTTTTTCATTAAAAATTTATGGATGTTGCAGTAGTGGAACGGAAGAGTTTCTGTGGTAAGTAAATTGTGTGTTATTATTGTGCGCATTAAAAACAGTTTTGACTAAATTTTAAAGCGCCTTTTATTCCGCTGGTACTTTATTGAACAAATTTTTAATATGATTAAATAAGAAATATTAAAACACCTACATAAATAATTCTCCCTCAAAATATTATCCGCATTTAATTTTAATCGACCCAAAATTTCGCGAATAATTCAATGACCACAAAAACACCAAACCGGTAATAATCCGCGCTTAACACCGAATTCCAATAAATCAGCGAAATTATTTTTATTCGCTTATAATAAATTAACGCGCTCAGCGCATTAATCAACTCTTTCGCGTGCTCGGGCCACTCGAAAACTCGGCGGCAAATTTCATTACTTGATTATGCCGAAGCTCATTGAGCTCATTTAAACGCGGCATCAGCCACGAGCGCCTCGCGCGGCCATGATGAAATGAAAATCGAATTATTTTCTATCAACATCGTTGCGGGTCGTTTAATTAAAGTGGTTAGGCGACTATCGACGTAAATTACAATGCTCTCGGTTTAAGTTGGTCGTGTAAAAATCTGTGGTATTCGGGTGATTCGAATTGACAGCGTGTTTAGTCATTGTGACGATTCGATGAATCATGTTTGGCATGTTTTATTGTAGAAAAATAATATGGTTGGAATTGTTGCGATAATTAATTATCTTTAGAAGTGTAATTAAATCCTAGATATTGTTTATTGAAAAGTGAATTTTCTATTGTACATTCTCGGAGTAACATAAATTTATTGTTGAAGTAAATAATGAAAAGATAAAAATATTTAAACTAAACAAATTACGCAGATTCAGATCAATCAGATTTTTGCATGCCATTATTCACTAAAACTTGGAATAATTAACAATCTCTACTTTATCCACCGTAAAGCTTAGCTTTCAAGAGCCACCTAATTCCCAAAAAAAGTCAAAGGCCAGAACTGTCTCAATTAACTCATCCTCCCAAATCCAAAAAATCCTCATCTCTTAATCTTCTGCATAAAAGTCATTCACAATGCTCAAAGTCCCCCCCCCCCCCCCCAAAAAAAAGAAAAACCCCCAAAAAAGAAAAAAAAGAATAAATCTTCCTCCTACTTCACAGTCCCATTTTTCAGCAAGGAAATATCCACATCCCTTTCTCTTGCGCAACGTGAGCACACATAAAAAGACCAGAATGAAAAGAGTATCATCCCGGGGCATTATATTATATCAATTTCAGCTCACTCGCACGCGCCTGCCTGAATAGCCTCTATATAGAGCTTTACTATACAGCGGGGCTTGAGGGAGCGCGAAAGCCAAATAAGGATGAAGGATGAATTCGTACAAAGTTGATTGAGCGCGTGTCGCGCCGGCAAAGCGGGGGTGGGGCGAATCCCGGGCTGCGCGTGGGCGGTGGGTAGCGCTTCTGCGAAAGGGTAATTAAAAGCGATAAACGCCGCTTTGCCGAGCGACACTCGCCGTCCGGTGAGCGCGCCATGCGGAAAGTTGGAGATTGTGCGCATTGTGAGCGAGCTGGATGGGATGTACGGTCGAAACAATTCGGGAGTTGATTGCGAGGATGGGGACTTTTTTTTGGTCTTTTGGGTTTGGTTTGTTGGCGAGGGGTGGGGTGGATTGAGTTAGGTGGTTGTTATTTGGGATTTTTTTCAGGTGGGGATTGGTTGTTGGGAGGGTTTTGAGTTACGGTTGAAGTGGGAGAGCGTCTTGCTGGTGTAATAAATTAAGTATAAATTGATACTTTGCGAAGTTTTGGAATATTGCTGATTCGGCGTCTGCGAAAGTGTAGCCGAGAGTGCCATCAAGAAAGTTGGAAACTCGCAGGCTCTTGAATATAAACTAAAAAGAAGTTTTGTTTTGAAATACTTTTTTAAAAATGTATCTTTCAGAAGGTGCACGAACCGCACTTATAATTAATTTTTCTTGATTATTAATTATAAAACAGCATTTCGATCAAGTTTTCAAAAATTTACTCTTTATTAACTCGAAAATTAACTCGTTTTCGTTATGCCAATGCTTTTATTTTGTTACACTCGTTTATTCAAACCTGCATTGCTTTTAAATATCTTTATGGTATGTAAATAAGTAAACAGAATTTCAAACAGAAAATAAATACACCAAAACAATATTTTTTATAGAATTAATGGAACTGAACAAATTTTTAAATATTATAATTACATACACTTGTAAATCGAATATTTAAATTGCATTGAATGATATTCAACTCTAAATTTTAATGCAGTTATTTAAAAAATATACCAATTTTATTTTCATTCGTTTAGAATATGATTAAATAATAATACGTACGAAAATCTAAATACATAAACATTCACAGCTCACCAATATTTTATCTGCATAAAAATACCTATCACTCTAAAACAGCCCCACTCATTACCCCTTAACGCAAACCCCTTAATACTTTATTTACATCCTCAACCTCCATAACTCAAAAACCGTTCAGCTAAACCAAGCTCCTCCTCACTCCCCCCAAAAAAACCTCACCTAACCACCCCCTTAACACTCAATACCCACATACACGCAGACCTCCCCCTTAAAATTCCGCCTACGCGCTTGCACCCGCATCTGCAAACTTTACAGCGGGATTATTTTCCACGGAGGCAGGACGACTCCAAGCGGAACGCGCCCGGCGAATCTTGCGGCTGCGCTATTGCTGATTTGACAAACTGTCGAACTACGTGCGCGACGCTAGTACGCTCGCGCCCGCACACACGCGCCGGGCGTTATTCCCGTCACGCTCTTGAATCTCCCCCGAAAAAGCGAGGGGCGCGGACCCTCGGCCCCCCCTGAATCATGAAATCGACCGTCTTTTTAGCATTCGTTCGAGTCGGTACTTTTTTTTTCGGCGGTGAAGGAGCTGACGCTCGATTTTGCGCTCGATGGTGGGAATGATGATTGTGATTGGAGATGGTTTGGGGGTCTATTTTTGAAATTGCATCTTGTTTGGGGGGTTGGGTGGAGATTAGGTGTGGGGATAGTGGAAAAGGTGCAGTTTTGTTAGGCAGAGTGCGCGTGAAGTAGAAACAGACAGAACGAGCAAGGCTTGTTAAGTATAAATATAAAACCGATGTTTGTGTAGGCTGGTTTGAATAGATACTATCTAAAACGTAATTTGAAGAGTTTGCATTTTTTTTAATAATTATTTGATCATTTCATAAGGAGAAACATCGTCTGTAACTGGTGAAATGATTAAAAATTCCTTTTGTGCTGCGAAAGTACTTTTTTCAATGCTTCCCCTTTAAGGTGGCTCTTTGTTCGCGTTTGTACATAGTACACTTGTAGCTGTAGGTTGCAAGCAAACAAATAGCTTAAAAGCGTTCTTTAAAAAAGTTTTACGCAAAAATCATTTCTTATGTTCATATGATTTACATATAACTAACACGAAGAGACCCTTATTAAAACTTTAGTTGCAATTTTTATAGTCACAAGTGCAAGTGCAAAGCCTACTTGCAAATACTTTATCTATACTTTCGTACAAGTCACAGACACTGTAGCTTAAAAAACGAAAATTCCGTATATAGGTAAACACCACTAAAAAAACGAACAAGAAATAAAGCATCTAAAACCCACATTTCACAGCTCCGCGAGATCAACTAGAGTACCTCTCGCACAGAAATCCAACCCAGCCCAGCAAGCCGTACATCCCGTCTTCAAAGACGATTTTCCAGCAGCGAATGCCTCAACGTTTTTCCCCCCCTCGCCGAAAAACTTTGAAAGTATTCCACTTCCACATATCCGCGCCTCCCTTTCACCATCCTCGAACCTCTCCTCGAAAATAAATTCGAACAATCAAATAATATTCCTTTCAGCCGCAGCGGCAAAGATCGTTTCTCGCTCGCTGCTCGCGCTCCACAACAGCAGCAGCAGCAGCAGCTCTCCCTTTTTTCGCGAGAGCGGCCGTAGCGCGCCGAGCACTTACGCTTTATACATACCTGCACGCGCGCAGAAAGAAAGAGAGAAGCTCGGTACTTACTCTCTCTCTCTCTCTCGCTCTCTCTCCCCCATATAAATAGGCGACGTGTCAAGTGGCGCACGCGGCGCTCGCTCTTTGTCGAAAAAAAAAAAAAGCGCGCGCGATCAAGCCCCTTTTGCTCGCTGGTGAAAAACCAGAATTTCTAGGCGGCCGCTGCATTTGCGCCGTTTAATGCCCCGCGCGTAGTTTTCCAAGCGCCTTTGAGCCGCGCGAAACTAATGGCGTCGATCTTTGCAGACTTTTGCGTGTGGGAGCCCAGTTTTCTGTGCTACTGTGGAATTTTGTTGCTGCTTGCCGGTCGACGCGATGTGTTTTAATTCTGAGGTTTATGGCCGAGGAGAGAGTTTCGAGGTTTTAGCGAGTTTTGCCGGAATGATTCAGGCGGCTTTTCTACGTGTCAAAATGCGCGTGGCTGGGTGTTTTCGAGATGTAGGGTAAAGGCGGTTGGGGAGAGGTATTGATGTGATTGCTGGTAGGGAAACCTGTTATTTAAATTGAGGTAAATAAATGGATATTTGTTTGTTCGGGGAGAAAAGGAAAAATTAATTCTGTGCGATAAGGTTGTAGATAGTATTTAGTATATCGCAGATGTAAAAAGCTGTCTAATGATTTTTACAAAATAATTTTCTGATATTTCTGGTGATGTATTTTTAAATTCTGGACTTACACTCCGATAACTAGGTTTATATTATATTGAATTGTCTTAATAAGATTATAGAAGTCAAAATATCACAAATTAAAAGTATTCAGCCAAGATAATACAACTGGAATAGTTACATATAATAATATGGCAATCACTTAGTAGTTTACTAAAAATTTCTACTATATTAATAATTAAGATTACAATAATTTTAATTGAAATAATTAGTATTCAAAAATTCGTAAAATCATGCTTTTTAATAATTTTAATCCAATTTTAAAACATTATAGCATATTCATAAAAAAACTAGCGCAAACTAAGAATCTGCTCTGCACACAAACGTTCGACACGCCAAACAAAAGCACCAGAGAAGAAATCGAAAATCTGAAGTACAAGTACACACACCCACACACATATACACATACACATACACACAAACGCAGACACACGCGCGGTACTTTCTAGACAAGACCGACAAGAAGAGCGCGTTAATCCGCGTCAATTTGCGCTCCCGGGTTCTATCTAGGGCGAGGCGCGGGGCGGGGGGCACGAAGTGCGCTGTTTATCCGTAGGCGCCAGGGCCAATAAGCAGCACTTGAGGCGCATTGCGCGCGCTTCCTCTCTCTCTCTCTCTCTCGTTACTCGCGCGACGTCGTCGACGTCGACGACGAAATCAACTCCACGCTCCCTCGAGCTCAAGCGCCGAGCGATTGAGATTATTGCGCCGCGCGAGAAAGCCGGATTTCTCGGATGCTGTAGTTACGCTGGATTGATACTACGAATTACTTTATTGTCGCTGCTGTGTTGTAGGGGGGAGTTTGTTTGTTAGCTGGCAGCGTTTGATGAGTGCGTTTTAATTGTATAGATGTTGGCGATTGGGGTATGCTGGGAGAGAATAATTGCTCAGATGAAAGTTAGGCAAATCGATATTTACAAGTTATGTTTAGGTTTTTCTTTTGATGTATTAAAAGCAGGAAATATTAAATAATTAGTATACGTATAATATAAAAAAATTTTATTTTTTCATTTTAGAAATATTTATTAAAAATGTTGCTTCTATAAGGTATTTAAAATAAATTCCGTCTTTAAAAAAGTTTGTGCGTCCTGTCTGAGAAAGCTTTTTGATAGTAAAAAGAAGTGCTATAAACATATTTTTAAGTATTCTGAGTTATACTGTTATTAGGAAATGCCTGCATGAACGCGAATGGGTGTTTGTGTGCACGTGTGTGTGCATGTTTGTGTGAGTGTTTGTAGCCACCTCTCAAAGTACTTCATCAATATTAATTTATAATAGCTCATAAAATTTAGTTCTCTTTAAATTTTATGACTGAAAATTAATTTAAAACATTAAAATTTATTTAAAACTGTTTATCTTATTATAACTAAGAATCTATTACAAATTTACCTACACTCTAAATTCAAAAGTACGAAATCTGGAAGGAAAAAGTTTAAAACCTTAATTTCAATCTTTATAAAAGTTTAAAATGTAGGTTTTAATCCTGAAAGTAACTTTCAGGCTTAAATGTAGGTTCTAAATCAACATTGTACCATTATTGCATCAATTATTTGTCTCGGCAATATTTTATAAATATTACGGCAACATAACTGCAACAATATTATATAGAAAGGTATAGCACAAGTCTATAATAATATTGTTCAAATACTGGTAAGATATTGCAATGTATTATTGTAGCAAAATGGCACTAATATTTTAGCAATATTTCACAGGTATTATACAAAATACTGCATTAATATAATATTGTGCTAATATTTTTTCAACATTGTAACAATATTGTGTTAATATTCTTTCAATATTGCAAGAATATTGGGATAATAGTCCTTCAATATTGTTACAATATTACTACAATATTGAACTTTTGAGCTTAGAGTATGCATGCAACGATTATATCAATCTTTTCACTGCAATACATATTTCTTTCATTAAAATGCAAGTCCGAAATAAAAACAAAAGCTACTAAAGAAGCTGCATCCGTTTCTTTTGATCCTAGCCAATCTTTCTCACTTCTCCATCCGAGCTCCAAATCACATTCCCCCCCACTCCTCATTCATTCTCCATTTTCCATCTCACGCCCCCAAAAAACATTATAACCTCATCGCCACACCAGAACCAGCGCTGCACCTGCAGTCGCAAAATGGAATCGAATCCCGCTCGGCCGGCGCATTCCCGCGAGCGAAACGCAGATTTCAAACGTGCTGCGAATGGCGCCCAAGTGCCGTCGCGGTCGCCGGGCGCGCGCGAAAAAATTCAAAAGTCGAACGAGGCACGTGACCGGACTCGCGGCGGAATTTCCAGCCGGCGCGGACTTGCCGTTGCCGACCGCGATGCTCTCCAAGTTTGCGCCACTTGTGCCAGCCGGCCGCAGCCAGCTCGAGAGCTGCCGGGAGTGTATATATAGGTTTATGCGTTGGCTGCGCGGCTCTCGAAGCTGGGTTCGAAGGGGTTGGGGTTGGTGATTGTTGGAAAATTGATGCATTGTTTATGGGGAATTTCTTTGAGATTTGAGTAGTCTGAGTGAGTCGGGTGGGTTTTGTTTAAAATATCTATGTTGACTGATGAGGGATTGCAAATAGGAATTTAGAAGTCCACTTTTGATTCAGGTACCGAGCTAATAGTACAACTCGTATGTCTATACTAAAGTGTTTAGAAAAAAGAAAAAAAAATAGGTTAAAGTTATAGCGATGGTTATATTCATAATTACTTAAATGTTTGATTCTGATTTCCACCAATCTAGGGTCCACTTTCGAAAATTTTAATTTCAATTTTTCGAAATCACGAGACTTTTGCAGTTATCTTGGAAAACTACTACACTATTATATTCAACTGTAATTAAAGTACCTAGCAAAAGTATTCTCGAAAACCAGAAAATCTAGGTAAGAATACTTAAAACTGCCGTATGGAGGCCGCTTTTTCATGTCAAGCGATGCTCTTTTTAGTTTTCATTGTCAGTTTGAAAACTCTTACGTAACCTCTTTTCACAGCCACGCGACTGTGGATACGCTAAACAAGGATCCGCGCTTTAATTGCTTAAGCTCATTAGATTCCATTGAATCAAGCGCACATTAGAGTTAAAATTCAATATTGCAATTTGCGAGATTTTTAATTAGTTGCAATTAACATGAAGTATGGAAGATCTAGTTTCTTTTCATTCTAGTTTATTTCAAAGATTATTTTTTTGAAATTATTGTTATATACAGAATATGAATTATAATTCATTTACATTCATAGAATATCAAAATTCAATAATAATAAAATCTATTTTCCAGTAAAGTTTTAAAAGATTTTCTTATGAGGTTTGGTCAATAAAAACATATATACGCTGCGCGCATGTGTATGACTGCGCGCAATAATACATCCGCGTAACAATTTTATTGGGCTAATAACTTTTTCATGTTGCTTCTTTTTCATGGGCATTTCGTACCGAAATAGTACGGCTGAATAACTTCGTTCATATTCCTTCAATCTCATAACGTTCGCGAAATTGGTTCGGACCGGCGTATTTTTATTTTTTTTTATTACTTTTTAAGAGGCCGCATAAAAATAAAACTTTAATCCGCTAAAAGTTGAGTTTTATAGTGCAACGCGTCAAATTCACTTGACGAATCTCGTGTCTTTTTTACATAAAAACAACTTTTTTACACGCGCACATATTTATGGATAGTAGTATTTGCTTTCGCAAAACTATGATGCATCAAAATTTTACTTTTTCGAAATAGACTGATTGAGTCCAACCAGCCGAACCAGTAGCTTCTAACTATAGATGCAGCTCAGAGAAACAGTCTCTTGTAAAGATAATCGAAAAAGAAAAAGCTCCGACAAAAAAGCTCTCCATCAATCTCGCTCTGAAAATGAAAAAAACTGCAGAAACACACCGGCAGGTACAAGCAACATCTCGCGAGACGAAAAGTGTGCATCGCGCGGGGGGATGCACGAAAAACTACCCCTTCTCTGTTTACACTCGCGGAAGAGCAAAGTCGCGCTCATTAGACGCTTCGTTTGGCTCCGTCGCGCTGTTTTCCCATTGATTCGAGGCAAAAGTCGAGCCCTCGCATAAAAGTATTTACACGGCGACGTCCCCTTCAGGATTCACAGAGGCAGGAGAGAGAGAGAGAGAGAGACGGTAATGCGTAATCATCGACTCTCCGTCACCCTAATGAACCTTGGCCCTCGCTCTCGTCGCAATACAAATGCTCGCCGAGCCGAACGCCGATCGATACTAGCTCTCTCGTGTGGATGTGAATACACTGTATCTATCGCGGGAGAAGAGGAGAGAGAGAGAGAGAGAGAGAGAGAGAGAGGGAGAGATATTCCGTCGAGGGTACAAAGACCAGGGGAGAGTCTGCTGCCAATCCAGATGATAACGGACTCTAGTGGAAGACAATGATATTCGCGCGAGACTGGGATATATATGGGCGATTGTCCGCGAGTATGTGTGCAGGTGGTGCAGACGGGCCTGGCTGTCGGGTGGTGATGTGGATGGGACTGTTTTATATTGCATCTTTTTGGGTGGGTGGTGGGAGGTTGGGGAATGGATGGATGATGCGGTGATGGGGTTTGATGTATTTTGGTTGATGAGTTTGATCGGTAAGTTGGAGGTGTTGGAATTGGTGAATTGTTATACTATTTTATCTATCAACGTTTTTAATTGCTATCGTTTGGATCAATAATTGAGATAAGCCGAAAGAATGCTATTATATAAAGATTTGAAGCTAATAAATAGAGCAGCTTCTATAAAAGCTAATATCATTATTAACAATTTGATCTTTTATCAACAATTTTTTCGAAGATTCAGAAAGTATTATTTTTTAAATTCTTTCTGCAACTCAATTCGTGGTCAACTTAGATTCACAAAAGTCCTTTGGGATTTCGTTGTTACACACGGTTCATGAATTGATTTTAAATGGACCCATGATGTTATTGATAGGTTGAATTAACAAGGAGGATTGCGGATATTGATGGAACTGTGAAAGGTGTTTTTTGAAGCCTAAAATCAAAGTCCATAATCTGTAGTTTATGCCATTAGGCCTTTGGTTTTAGAGTGTATATATGCTATGTTACATTTACCAGTGTAGAATTTAATTAGGTAGGCCTAATACTACCATAATTTTATTATTAATAAAGATATCCTGGTTAGATCGCATTTAAGGCCTATTTAATTTTTTATTTGAATATGTTTCGTAAAAAATATTAATTTTTATAAAAAGTTTGATAATTGCAGTTTCCGTCGCTTTAGAGTAGATAATTTTAGACTACGAAATTTAAGTACTCATAAGGAAGATAAGCAATCAATTTGCTCACATTGCCTTTGAAAATGTCCGATTGAAAGTGCGCCAGACTATATTAAAGTAAAAATAAATACGATATCAGTGAATTTAATTGAGCTTGGTTAATTAAGCGAGAAAGCGAAAGGCCACTTATCGGCAATGTTATTGAAATATCTACTGAGTTTATTAGTCATTAACGTTTACGCCGAGCAAAGTTTAACTCTTTCCAGTGGATAAGTGATTTAAGTTGTATCGTTATCTTTATATATTTATAGATTTTTAATACATAGTAGAAGCATAATTAATGCATAATGAGCGTGACAAAAGTTACGGCTATTCTTTTTCTATTTCACTTAATTCTGTTTGATTCCCTTTTATAACGAAAACTATTCTAGAAACTGTTGACCCAATTGAATTTAATGAATTTCCACTTTATCGGATCGCCTCATAAAAAAGTGATAAATGTACGTTGAATGTTTTTACTCTGAGCGTATCTCCGTTTCTTTAACTCAATCCACATTGATTTTAAAAGTCCCATTAATTGCCATTTAAACAATAAAACTGTCAAAACGTAACAATACTAAATACCTTAGAAAAACTCTATATTATATACGTGATAACAATATCATCTATAAAACGTCGCTCTCCTTTATCGATATTCGATAAGCATCCACTACACGACTCCATCAACTCCGAAATCCTCCCAATCCTCCCATTACCATAAAAACAGCCATCTCCAAGCATCCCGCGCAGCCAAACATATTCGTCTTCGCGCTCCGGCACCTACCCACACCCACGCAAAACACAAGCACGGCAAAGTGCGAATCGAAAATCCCTACAGGGCAAAGCCACACACATACAGATCGTGAGGGCGTCAGCTGGCTAAGCAGCCGGCCTGATATCGACACCCAGCGGCGCGCTCGCTGGCTGGCTCGTATAACAAGTCGAGCGTGCATTAGCAGCATCCGCGCGAAATAGCCGGGCGGCCGAGCTTGACGGATGAGCTGTCGGGCCGCGCCTTCGGCGTGTTATGCGCGTCGACGCCGAATTCACGCCGTCGACGGCACGGGGACGTCAAATCGGCCGCAGTTATATACGTACTTCCCTCTCTGGCTGCTGGGAGAGGTGGTCTGTGTATATGCGACGGACGATTTTTCTTGTCGTGATGGCCTTTTTTTACGTTTGATGGGGGGGAGGACTGCGATTGCGATGGTCAATGAGAATCGAGGTCAGTGGAGGAATGGAGGAGCGTGGAATAATACGGAAAAATTTGACGGCTGGGAGGCGCTGAGGGAGTGGACGTAATGGGCTGTGATGTATGGAGAGGAGGATGATGCAGGTGATGTGATAGGTTTTTTTATTTGAGTGCGCGTCAACTTTTTTTGTTATTAATGTGGATTATCCATTATTTATACGATTTTTATAGCTTTAGATATGTTAGACCGCAAAGTGCATTTTCGATTGATGGAAATATGATCTGGCCAGAAAGTTCCAATAAATGTTTATATCTGAATCCTGCAATGAATCCCAGAGATAAAATTATTGTTTCAGTACACAAACTTTATTCGATTCCAAATCAGTACAAAAGAAAAGGGTATTCAATTCCGAACCGACAGTTTACTATCGAATGATCGGACTCCGGCTTAAGTAACGTCGAGCCTTAATAAAGAACTTCCATTACGAGAGTTTTTTAGTAAATTTTTTATGCGCCTCGCGATGTCATCGGCAAGAGTTGCCTTAAACTTTTGCCGAGGACGTAAAGTCGACTTGCCCCGAGGCTGCAAGTTGTTCCGGCAGCTGCTGTATAAAAATGATGGTTACGGTTACGACACTTTTGGGACATATTATAAACATTGTATGCCGCAGTCAGCTTGTGTGGGGTAGCCAATAAGAATGGCGCTTCCGCCTTCTTGAGGGTTTCGGCGATCGATTTTTCCTTTTTTATTTTTAATAAGTTGAAGTATTTTTTAGCGGGTAAAGTTAGAAGTTGCTGACTTCTGTTTATACAATAAAATATCGCATTAATACTATTTTATAATAAAATTTATGCTATAATTAAAATGTGGAACTAAAAATTATTTGATAATACTTTTTAGTACGCTGTAATAAAAGAAGAATTGAACTAATATGATTTTCACTGTAAAGAACTAGTCTATAAAAATGTACTACTGAAAGTCGTAATGATAACTGACTGAAATTAAGATAATGAAATTAGGACTGAAATTTATTGAAGTTTCAATAGTTTAATATTTCAGAAGACAATATGGAAAGTAAAAGTACTTTAATAAACTTGACAAACCTAATCGAAAACATTTGTAAGCAATATCATTAATAATTCGTACATCACGTTTGGGTTGCCAGAAGTAGGAAGATACTGCGGCTCATTTCACATCCCCTTCAGAAATACTTAATGAAGCGTTCTGTTTTCAAATTAAACGAGCTACTTAATTCGTAGACTATAATAAAGTGTGTAATTACCATATTTCAGAATTATTCGTTGTACCTTGTTAACATGTTTGACTGTTTGATTAAAACATTAGTATGAATTTTTAATACATGTATTTATTTATACATAATTCTCTTCATAGTTATAAAGGAAAAATGCAGCACTGCTAAAATGTCTTCTATTCAAATAAGATAAAAGTTTGTTTATCGCAATTACGAAAAAGCACACAAAAAATCGAGTTTATTAAAGAAGGCTTTTATGCCATTAAAATTCTAAAAACAAACGCAAAGAGTCTGAGATTAAACACTAACTAAAAAAAAAAAAAAAAGAAAACGATAAACAGTCGCTTCTCACTCGCAAAAAAGGCAGGTACAACTTTTGTTTGAACTTTCGGCAGCTTTCTTTTTGTATGCACACCAGCTCTCCAGCCATACACACATCGAAAGCTCAACGCTCGCTCCGACATTTGTATATATTTGAAAGAGGGGAGGCTGAGGCAGGGGAGGGGAGCAAAGTTTCGAAAGGAATGATTCATATATGAAAACCGCGCTGGCGCGTGTGCTTTATCGAGGGGAAAGGGGAAAAATCACAAATGCGCAGTATCAATAAATTAATACGGGGAGAAAAACAAACAGGGCGATATGAAAATTATGAACGAGCTTTTGAGAAATGAAGAGGCGCCGCCGACTCTCTCTGGCTGAGCGCGCGAGCCTGCGCGAGATATAAAAAGTGTGTATTTTTATAAAGAGGGGCACGCGAAGTATCGGTGTTTATGATCCGCGTCGGGCTGCGTGTTGCAGGAAAATTTTCTCTTTGTGTACACTTGAGTGATCTCTCTCGTCGCCTGGATTACGCCGTGTTAATGAATCAAGTTTGTTCGCTTTTTTTAAATAGGCTGGGATATTGAAGTTGAATGATACGAAATAGTTGGCTTGATGATGGTGTAATTTGTCTAGTTTTGAAGTAGAGAATTTTGAATGAAAATTCAGATTCTTTTTAAATGTAATTTGTGTGCGGATTATTTTTAATGAAATTTAAAAGGGAAATACTTATATTTAAATAGAAATTTAATTTGTTCAATAAATTTGATTTGATTCAGTTCATTAGGCAATATAATTATGTTCTAGATTAAGCTTTATTAATGCAATTTTTTGACCATTGTTATAATACTAAAAATAGTTTTAAAAAAATTTAATAAATATTTAAATAACAGTTTAAATAGAAACTCATACAAATAATACTACAGCAACATAGGCAGTTATTCAATGAAATTTTATAAAATCAAAATTATTGCACAAAATGTACACATGTACACTAAAATCAACAATGTAAAGGTGTCTCCTGACGTCGAGATTGTCGGTCCAGAATAATCTGCACGAAATTCTATACATCTAGATAGCTGGCATCCATACAGAAGGATAATTGTACTACGTGTGCATAGAGATATACGCTTACGGATATGTAAATCACGCCACAAGGGTGACAATCGAATTGCTAATTGTGCGTGACGTTTCTATAATAATCGGATATTCGCTGCGATTCAAATAACATTTTCGCGCTGCGAGTGCATTAATGTCAATGCTTGTACAATAAATATACCGTTTGTGAATTTGTATTTCTATACGTGTGACAGCTCTGTTAAGAAAAACGTTTTTCGATTTTACATTATAAAGAATCGGGTTAGTTGATTCTTGAATTACTATTACTTGTTGAAGTATTATTAATGTTCAATTTTTATTTATTTTTTATATTACTAAAAGCCTATAAGCTTAATAATTTACAATATCGTTAATAATGTATCGCCAATCTACTTATTGAATTTATTAAAGTTTTTAGCCAGAAAAAGAGTTTCACTTTTATCAGGAATAATAAAAGGAAAAAAGAAATTAGCAATTAACTTCTACTAAAAATAGGTAGAATCAATTTAAAATTATATAAAATTTAATAAATAAACAATCATGTTAAAGAATTTTATATTGGAATAGACTATTGATATCGTAAGAAATACTTTTAATTTTAAGACAATTCAAAATTACACTTTTGAACAGTAATCAAAATTTAAGTTCCATATGTAATAAAATTTACGTCCAAAACTTTCAACCTATAAATTGTAGAGTTTAACTAAATTGTTAATAAACTTGAATGAATACAAATGTCTTTTTCATATCCCTTTCACAAATTTAATAATTCAGTTCATTTTCACGCAATCGCTACATTCCCGCTTCCTATCCATCACACTAATATTTTTAAATTCACACATGCACCTACATCGCTCTTATAAATTTTAAACGACGTCACCAAATAATCCGCCATCCACTCCGAATAAATTCATCCTCGCCCAGAAAAAACTCCACGCAAACCGACATTCCACCCATCCTCCAACTTTATAAATTTCACATCAACCCTCATCAAGCCCGCGCTTATCAATATGTACCTCAACGCTCGCACGAACCATAACTCGAATAAATATACCCACACACAAGGCTAGATATCCTCGCGGATCGGAAAAGACCACGGGACGCGTTTAATTATAAAGCGAGGCCCGACGATGACAGAAAGCCAGCTTGTTTTCGAGACAGGAAATTAAATGCTTGCCGCTCTTGCGCGCGAATTGGACTTGACACGCGCGCGACATGCTAATCCCCGCGCGTTATATCATTGACGCCGCGCCATTTCCCCTACGCAGTGACATTCGCGGCACGCGCGCCCGGATGCGCGTCATTTTTCGAATTTCCGATACAGTCGCCGGCTCTGCAATTTCGCTGCTTCTTTTTTTTTTTCTTTTATGCTGTTGCGCCGAGATTAGGGACGTAACGTTACGCTAATGTGGTAGTAATAACAGTTGTCCCGCGTCAACTGTAAGTCAGGGTAAGCGTTTAATTAACTTTCACGGCTAATGCCGTTTTAGTGTCTTTTGCCGGGAGCCTCGCTTACCGGGGATTTAGCCCGGAGTTTACCGCTTTCCTACTTCCGAGCTTGCGACGAATGGCGCAAGCTCGCTGGATGCTTCTTTTTTCTTCTTTCGCTCTTGTTGCAGAGCCAGATTAAATGAGGTAAATGGAAAGGGAGGAAGAAACAAAAGTTTGAGGTAGTTTGTCAAGGTTTTTACGAGGACGAGAATCTAAAGTAGTGGATTGGACGTTTTTTTGCTCTCCGCTGTGATTTGATTCGCGGAATTGGGGCTGTCGTTACTTTGCGGTAATGACTTTTGCCGAGGCGGGATTGAAATGCTAATTTAGGAGAGGTATAAATAAGGAAGTTTATTGAATAGAATACGTTGGACGTCGTGATCATAATCTAGCGGTATCCTATATATGAGATTATATATATATGTGACATTCAGGGCAGGTTTCCTTACTGGAGGGCAAAACTTATGAGCGTCCCGATATATAGAATACTCGGGCTGAGAAATGGAAGATTTCGAAATGTATAAATTCGGCAATATGCATACTTTCAGTTTCAGTCCAAGGAATTCCTGATAAATAATGTCAAGCTATAAATATTGCAAAATTTAAAATACTTACGTTTTATTTAAGTCATAGACACCGATGAAGAAAAAAAATCATCAAATATCTACAGATACTATAGTATATTGTACGTAGATGACTCAATTGAAAGCACGAAAAAAACCGATCGATTCTCACAAACTCCAATAAGCCTCCCAGCCTAGCAGCATCGACATTAACCAAAAAATACGAGTCAAATTATCTTACAAACGACAAGAGTAAAAATTACCATACACCAGCCGGCGCTTCGAAAACGAGAGAAGCAGCGAGAGGGGGGAGAAGACGCGTGCCTCCAGAAGCCGTATTCCGCTCTCGCTCTCTCAAGATTTTCCCTGCCACGTCTTAAGCAAAATTCATGGTCCTTTCCAGCTCCGCACATATGAGCAAAGTGTTTCCTCGGCGCTTGTGAATGAATTTTCGCTTTGAGCGCTTGGGTAATGCTCTGATTTATCGGGCGCACGGAAATAGCGGCTACGGGATTATGCGCGCGGCCGCCCGTGGATTAGGACTCGGAAAATTAGAGCGGAACTGTTTATCTTCATTCAGCGGCTGTAAATTAAGCGATCCCCCCGGCGGACGTTTCCTCAGTGCCGATTGCCGGAAGATTCGGAAAATTACAGCGAGGAGAGGAGAGAGAGAGAGCTGGTGTTGGGAACTGAGTGCGAGTTGGTGAGTTGCTGGATTTGTTGGCTGCATTCGTCGTTTGATTTTATCCGGGTTGTAATTTCGTGTGTTCGATGTTTTTTAGGATTTTATGGGTGGTGAGATTAGGGATGGGGTATTCTGGGGAGTTGATAAATTGTTGTGTGTGTTTTGATATACTTACTTTTAGTCTCATGTATGTGTATTAAGAGGATTATCTGATATATAGTATGAATCTGAAAGTAGTTTCTAGCTTATCGTTAACATTTTAGTTTTTTTCTTCACGATAAAACTTGTATGTAATAATATGCGCAATATTTCATTACCTACTATATCAAGAAGAGTTCAGACCTTTTGGTTCAGAAATATTGTTTTCATTGAAAAAAAACTATTTTAGGCTAAAGTACTTACATATTTGAGCCGCTTATTTCGGTCAATGGGGTCTGAAATTGATTTCCTATTTTTATGATAATTTATTTGTTTCATTTTTACATAGCTTAAGAAAAATAGCTTCTATTTTGAACGTACATATTTCGGTATACAAGAATTTGATCTTAAGATTTGGAAAATAAAATAAAACTAGTAAATCTTCAATTCAAACTATAACTTCGGTCCAGATTAATATTTTTCAATCCTGGAAGCAGGAATTTGAAGCTTGTTTTCTCAAGTTTTATTTTCTTTTATGATTGAATTCTTCTATGTCGAATCATTTATGTTTAATGTAGAAACTATTTTTCTTAATCTACGCAAAAATAAAATAGATAATAAGTGTACCATAAAAAAAAAGAAATAAATTTCCGGATCAATTGACGGAGATAGTTTACGAATATCGATAAAAGGAAAATTTTTTAATCAAAGGGTTTGAACTTTCCTTGTGAATAAAGAAATCCAAATTAATTTACTATACAAAATTAGATTTACCTAAAACCTAATTTCTCTATTCCCTCAAAATTTTAATCTACTACTGCCTAAAACACTTAACCATCCCAACTCGTGCCTAAGACCCAAGCTTCCCCAATAACGCACCAGTACATCACACCTTAGCCAAATTTCACAACGCATAATTCAGTAAAAAGCCGCTCAGCGCCAAATCCAAACCTCAACAGCAGCATCTCTTCGCCCACACCCACACACACCCACACACACACCGCCGAGAGACTAAAATTACAGGCTGCAGCGCGGAATTACGCGCGTTACAGCTGCAAGCTCTCCCTAATCGCGCTCAGCGGGCGGGGGAGAAGCCGCGAGAGATCGAAGAAGCCGCTGTGCAAACATATTACGCACCCACACACAGCGCTCCCGGCCGCAGCACATATTAGATTCTCCGGCAACGCGCGGGGGGGAGAGGCGCAACCTAAAGGGAGTAAATCCTGAGTGCGCGGCACACGAGTTGCGCTCGTATAATCAGACAAACTGCCTTAATTAATCAGTAATCAGGCGCGGGAGCTCACGAGGCGCTCTCCGTCGTTGCGGTGAGCGCGCGGATTTTCAGTAGCTACACCTCTCGCAAGGAATTCGCTCAGCGGCTTTCGGCGCACATATAGAGACAGAGAATCGGATCGTTACTCCCCCGACGCTCTCTCTGTGTGTGTATGTGTGTGTGTGTGTATCGGGAGGCTGCGTGCCGCGCATAACGCAGCCTACTGTCATCGGCATTGTTGGGGCCGAGCGCGCGCGCGGGAGAGTGAGGTCAGTACACGCTCGGCTGCGGTTTCCAGCCGCGGCCTCCCCCGCGCGTACCTAGAGCCTCTACTCGTACTATTTGCCCGCGCATACAGAGCGCCCGATGTATCTATACGCTAGGAATGCAAGCAGCCTAGACAATGAGACACTTGCCTACACCGCATCAGGGGGATCTGTGTGTGTGGCTCCAGCTCTCCGGAGCGTGATGCTTCCGCGCATTTCTATCTCGGTCCGCGCGCGCGCGCGGCTGTCCTTGGCATTGGCGGGAGCATTTTTGTGCGGATTTACGCCAGAGCGATCGCGAACTTCGAGCCGGGATTCTCTCGTTTTCGTGCGCTGTTTCCTCGGCGACTTGGCGCCGGGGGGAAACGGTTATGATTTTATACGGCGCTGGGATGATGTATATGGCTGGGGGAGCTTGGAAAGCTCGGTGTGCCTTTCCGGTGTTTGTAAGAGGCAGCTTCTTGTCGGAAGGGAGGGTTTTGTGTGTGGATATGGCTTTTTGAAAAAGGGATTGTTCGGTGCGTTATGTGTTTTTGACGAAGTGGGAAGGTGGAGATTGACAGAGTTATGTTGGTATTTAGGCAATCTGGTAGAGTTTACTTGAGAACTGATTGAAATTTTTATTAAGCATAAGATTACATTACACGTCTTTCTAAAACTGTTTATCAAACAAATTATCCAATTTTAACGGTTATCCAATGAATTACTTCCATAAAAAAACGCAGAATAAACCAACAATCCGAAAATCATCAACCCAAAGCTCCAAAATTTAAAACCTCCGATAGAAACGAACAAAAGGCATTCTTCGGAAAAAATTCGCCAATACCCTTTCGGCCGATAATTCAGCGAACTTAATTTGGCGCAAGTGAGTGGGATTAATCGTCCGATTCCCCGGGCGTATTTGAGTTGAAGAGCCGATCAAACATACTAACGCGGTCTTAGACTCGGGAAAAGTTCCCAGGAGTTTACAAAAGCTCACCCACCGAAACTCAAGCTCCGAGCTTGCAGCCCGAGTGTTTGTAAACTCCAGTTTACCTAGCACCTACTCCTCGCGCGTTATACGCACAGGCGTTTGTGTCTGGCGCAGGGCCATTCTGCCACTTCTACGCTAATGAGATCCTCGGGTAATGCAGATAAGGGAATTGAACGCTTGTTTTCTTTTTCTACACGACTTTCAATGTTGATGCTTCTAGCATTGTAGTTTATGTTTTCAAAATTCCTGATTATAGTTTACTTTAATATAAAAAGCCTTATGAAGTAAGTTGTTAGTAATTCTTAGTTTATTAATTATAGTTAATAATATTTATTAGATTTGTTAATCTTTCAGTGAATAAATCAGTAAAATACTACATTGAAACAACAAGACAGAAAGTGACAAAATATATACATTGACAAGAAATCTATTTTTGCTGACTCACGCTTGTCGATCGAAACACTCCCCAGGTACTTCTAAAAAGTAGTCCAGAGCAGTAATGAATAATTATAAGCGTCGAACTCACTTAGCGGCGACAAAATAAACACGCACCACAACAATGAATTTATCCGAAAATGGGATTCCCGTCATTAATAATTCATCCGAAAATGTATCGCCCGTACAGCCCGAACACCAAGCACCTATCGATGGTCATTCACCCAAATATCTCCAGCCCTTACTAACCCTCCACAAGCGCTCATTATTCCCCTATAACGCGCGCAAGCTCATTTCCGCATTAATTCACGTACCTGCCCGTCATTTCTCAACAAGCTCAACAACTTAATCGCACTACAAACACTCAAACATAAAAAAAAGCACTCGAAAACCGAACATCCAACGTCTGAGAAGATCAAATACACTGCAATTGCCAGTGATACATTCATCTCCAGCAAGAAGATCGCACAACGCAGACACTAGCTCAAAGATCAAAAGAGAAGCGCCGCCGGATAGTCCTACTTTTGCCCTTTTAAAGCCGCGCTCTCCCGATATATGCACTAGACAGCGGCTATACATCCATTAGCGCCTCTCTCGTACATATACATATCGATCCCCGGGCTTTCCGCTACAAGCCGGGGTAGTATCAATATTGCGCCGATAAGTACTGCGCTCGCACACTTAATTAGGGCCTGGCGTCTCTCGCGATAACGTGCATTACTACCCCTGCCGGCAGGCCGGCTCCACTTCATCCTCTCGAGCCGCGTATTAATTGAAGCGTTTGAAGGCTGCGCGAGCGGGGAGGCAGGTGCCTCGGCGGCCCGGCGAAAAGAGCTTTTAAATTCTCGAGCTAATTACAGTATTAAAGTTTTAATTACGCCAGTGGAGCATTGCTCGATTTTTCCAGCTCTGCCTCTCTCTCTTGCGCTCAATGCCCCCCCGCCGAAAGGAGGAATTTTGTTGCCAGCGCAGGCGAGTGTATATATATGTGAGTTTAATACGCGAGCCTGTATGTATATATAATCCGCGAGTGAAAAGAATCTTTACTTGAGCGAGGCAAAGGAGGAGAAAAAAAACGGCTCCTTGAGAGCCCTTCGCCGGGCTATAGTCCGACTATGCGCGGGGGGGAGGACGGAAAAAAGGTCTTAGTTTTTCCTTGGTGCCTGCTGTTGCTGTACTGCCGCTGCAGTCTCCCCCATTATGCGCGGGGAATGGAACTTTTCCGCCTCCTTCCTTCCTGCTCTCTTCTTTTTTCTCCCGATGTATATTCCAAAGGCGTCGATTTCCCGACCGACGTGCGACTACATATACGTTTTTCTAATATCCGCCGTTTTGTCTCGGCTTTTCTTATTGAATTTAGCTTTTTCGCCCGCCACTGCTCTTTGACTCTTTTTCTGGCCACGGAGTCTGACTTTACTTTACTCGCTCGCGGACAAACAGAGTAATGTGAGCCGTTCCCAAGGTAATACAGGGGGGCTGAACGAAATTTTTTCGCGCTCGGACTCGTCAGACTAGATAAACACGCCGGTCGAAACTTTTTTTTCTCTGTTTGGACGATAAATGCGCGGAAAGCAAGTTTTTTTTCGGGGCTGTTGCTGATATTTCATCGCTAATGTTTACTCGAGGTTCTAGTTGAATTTGATAGAATTTCTAGTTTGCTTATGGTACCGGTTATTAGCGTTGAAGAAACGCAAACAGCTCGAGGTTGGGCGAAACAATTTTTTGTAGTAAGTGTGGCCTGGAATGAGTGTATTGACGTCAAAGTGGATGCGAATGCGAGTTTTGTAAATGCGGGGGTTTTTGAAAAAAGGTGATGAATTTATTTAATGTTAATGTACGTATGTGTCATATTTCGTGATTACTTTTCACCGAAATATCTTTTGAATGTTACAAGTTTTTACACTTTTTTTGAAAAATGAGTATGAAAAGAAATGACTTACTATGGCAAAAGTTGCTTCTGTAAATATGTGCGGGAATTCCTTTAAGAATAATTTACCTGAAACACAAAAGAGACATATTTTTAATTAAATGGTTATTAACTTGTATTTAAATATGTTAATACTTTGCATCAATGTACTTTTATAAAAAACACTTTTTAGTTTAATTTTACGATATATTTTTCATTTAAGATAAACGATTTATAACATAAGCAACATTAATTTTTGCATATAAAACCGCAGCAATATATTACACTTCCACCTCCCCCCCTTTATTTCCATTATCCACGTCCTACTCTAGCGAACAATGCTTGCATTACAAGCTTCCAGCATCTCCTCACCTTCCTTTTTCCACTTTCCAGATGCTCGCACTATCCGCCTGACCGGAATTCCATCAATCCATAAGACCGCATCCGCATAACTAACTCAATCCACCACTCCAGGGATGATATATCCCCAGGACGACGGAAAACACGCGCTTCTTGACTCTACGCTAAACCATCCACGCGAAGGTCAGCCTCAAACCCTTGCATAGACATATACAAGTATAAACGTACACACAAGGCAAATCGAGCTCGACGCCGCAGGCGAAAACACACACACGTCGGAAAATTTCGCGACTCACCCCCACGCGAATAATCGAACCGGATCGACAGCCCGCGTTGAAAATGCAGACCGCATACGCGCCGCGGAAGCGCCATGGGAAATGTATTTTCCAGCGGGTGCGCCGCCGCGCGCATTGTAATTTCGCTTATTTTAAAATCCCTTTTCGGGCGCCACTCGTTGCCCGGCGCCCGCCAATTAATAAGTTTGCGGGCGCAATTAATACGTAAGAGCGCCGTGATTGTTACGCGCGGAAAATGATTAATATTAATGACGCGTCGAGGGCCGGAAATTTACGCTGGCCGCGTGTTATCGGCCGAATTTCGGGCGTTTAATTTTATTGGAGCTTTTAAATTGTTTGTCGGCGCGACGATAAACGGGAAACTTTGTTTAAAATTGAAGTGCGCGTTTATTGTTTTCGTATAATAATGGCGTCGGCGCGCGTATGCCGATCGGCTAGCTAGTCGCGTGTTTGTCGTGCAAAAATGTTAATTCACAGATATACCTGATTTCCCGGGCGATTTTCCGCACGACATGTTAAATTGATTCGCAAACAAATCCGGGCGGATTCTAACACATGGTTTTTTGTTTGACGGCCGCGAGAGAAAAATTGATCCGCGCGCGCTCGAAATCCCGGGACAGCTAATTACTCGAGCGCGGGGGCCGGTTTCGCAGCGCGTGATTAGTTCCCGGCCGTAATTCAGATTTCTCGCTTTTCCGCCGTAATAAATTTCTGCTTATAAGCCGCTAATCCGCGGAACGAATTCGCGCATGATTTTCTTCTTAGGCCAGTTTCGACTTTTTCCCACTCTCCTCGCGAGCTGGGGAAAAGTCGGGAAAAAAGTACGGGCGAAAGTTTTTAAGCGAAACAGGCAAGGGGCGAGAGAGAGAGAGAGAGAGAGAGAGAGAGAGTTTCGATAATCCCGCGGACTTTTTTGTGTTGCGGGGGAGGGCACGTAGCGGGCGCGTAATCGGGGGATTCCCCGCGGGGCATCGACGAGCGCGCGCGCGCCAGAGCACGATAAGCCTCGTTCTCTTCTCTCTCTCTCTCTCTTTTTTCGGGGCCCTTGCGGCAACGTCGCTTACGCAGCGAGCTTTGCGGCCATTTAAAAGCTCTAAGCCGACTCGGTACAAATCGATCAAACATGAAATTCCTTGCTCTTTTTGTTCATTTTCTCGTCCCCTTTAAGCTCTTGTTTTTGGAGCAAAGCCAGCGCGCTGCTTTTTTTATGGAGAAAATATTTGTCCGCACCGCGCGAGCCGTACAATTGAACATTTTTTATTTAAGGCTATTTTAAAGTGATACAGATGACAACAATCACCGAAATTCAGATCTTTCACTTAATGTTTAATTTTAAAAAGATATACCTCTTTTCACTTTGTTTTTCAAAGTTGAAAATTGTTTAAAAAAGAAGTTCCAGTAATTTTTGGTAACTAGAGACCTTTAACGATTTCTTCAGTTAAAGAAATTATTAAGTGATAAAATTAAATTAATATTTCAAATCATTATAGTTCATACCTAAAAAAATGATTCATAAATTCAACATGTAATTAAATAATTTTCATAAGATAACGTGGCCATAATGCAGCCTTTCCTTATAACCATCAATTTACATTTCTACTAAATGTCAGTCGCATAAATAATTACAGCCTCCAACTCTACCATTCAAGAATTACAACCCATAATTATTTTCATCAATCAGAATTTAGAATCGACTATCCAAAAACCCTCACCCCCCGAAGCAATGTTTGCAAGCCCGGCCGGCCCGTCGCTCTAATTACCCGCGCATTTCGTTATCCACCCCATTGAAATTGATGAACAAGCCAATAGCTAATAAAGCGCATTGATAAAAAGGCTAATTGGCGCAAAGGTAAGCGATGCCGCGCGGCAGCACGGAAAATAACGAGCCGGCAGCAACAAGTGCGCCGGATTTAGAAACGACGAATTATAATCAGGGCGTCGCGTTCGGGAGCCCAATTAGGTTTCTCTTGAAACGCGACGTGTCAAGTTGGTCGCGCAGCCGCGAGCTTCTCGCCTCGAGGTGCTGCATTGTGCTAGAACGGGAGCGGATATTCTTCGATGCGTGCACGATTGGCGCGCGATATATGAAGATAAGCTATGTATTTCGGAGCTCGAGGCGCGATTCGTTGACCTGCATTTCGGTTTTTTACGCTGTGAGCTTTGTTCGAGGATATAAAGAGGGGGAGTGTTAGCGGGAAAGTAGAGTATGCGGTCGTATTGGGACGTTTTTCTGTTTTTAATGATTGCATGTAGTTTGTTTATGCAAGAATTGACTTTATTTTTGTTTTTGCCGGAATTAAAATGGATGGAAATTGTTATTTGAGTTTTAAAAAAGAGGAACAATAAAATTTATCTACAATGTTTGAATTAAGAAATAAGTTATATAGTCGCTTGATTGAGAACGCAATTCTCCTTTGTTTGCAGATTAACTCAATAATAAAGTTTGTTTGGTAAAGTATATAAGTACATAATTGAAAGAGCTTAAATGAATTTAAATTAAGAGCCTATTAATGTTTGTTTTCATACATCAAACAGCCCAACACATTTTCTACTATCAAAAGAAGTAATTTGAGCAAATACGATACGAAATATTTCAAATGTTGACGAATTATTAAATATAACGTAATTTTAGCAATTCCATAAATATGTCCATTAATAACAAATTATTGCCGTGTAGTTGATTTTTCCCATTCGCAGTTGACTTGGAAAGCGCACGCGTTCGATTGATTGGCCCGAGCGACAGCTCGGAGAGCCATATTTTTAATTTTCACGAATAGAAGAACACACATGTGAATTAATGAGAAGCCATTTTGTCACTTCCGGGCGATTTGTCAGTTTCATAAAAACTTCCCCTCCTCCACACAAAAAGAAAAAAAATTGCCCCAGGCGCAAAAACCACGTCGGAGATCGAATTTGATTTGCTTTTTGCCGATATCGAGGCCGGCGCTCGGTCTGTACTTAAAAAGCTCACGGCGCGTTGCCGGGCAAAGCTTTAAAAAGCAATTAATAATAAAAGCTGCGACTGATTTCAGTTTAATTGAATGCCGCCGGATAAATTCTGAATGTAGCCGCTTTACTCCCCAGAAATATATACGTTTTTGCGGTTAATGCGCGAGGAGAATTTATCGGCGCATTATTGCCATTGATCGATCGGCGCGCGTTTTGCGCCAGCCGTCCGCCCACCGACGCGTTTGATTCTTTTTTTTTTACAGCGGTAATTATATTATATTGTAGAATAGGCGACCATTCAGCAGCGAATTTCTATTGGCCGCGCGGGCGCAGCCGCTGATATTCGGCTAATTGAAATCCATTCAGGGGCGGCTGTGTGGAATAAATTTCCAAAAATGCCCCCTCCCCCCTTTCTTTGAAAAGCGCGCGCTCGGAAACCAAAGATTCGTACTTTGTGGTGTAGTGGAAAAAGGAAGTGAAAATGCTTGTGACTGAGGGTTCTTAGCTATTGTGGAGTGGGCTCCCCTATTATTATTGATTTCTATGCTGCGTTGGGCTTTTCTGTTCGGAAAATCGAAATGCAGGTTTTTTTGAATGAAGTACGGGTGTTTCGTTTGCAATGAAAAAAAAAACTTGTATCGATTATGTGAAATTGCAAATTTTATCTGATACTGTTATTTATTACTGTGTATTTTGATAGATAGATATTTATCTGTCATGCTTGCTGAGTAATACAAAAATGAAAATACGGTATTTAGGTTCAATTTTGAAAAACAAAATATAATACTATAATAAATTATTTTCGTTCAACGCAAACAATTTTTTAATTATTATACTATAAATCATTGAAATATTTATTAAAAGATATATCATTTCAATGTTATCTGAGGCGTTTTAGAGATATCATCGATATTTTCATTGTTATATTAAGTTTGGCGTCATCAATATCAGACCGACAAAGGAATTGTTAAATTTTTTATGAAAAAGTTATAAAGATATAAGATAATTATCGTGTTTTTTATTTATCTGATATTGTAAATTATAAATCTTAATACTAATTGTAAGACTATGAATTTAAAATTTCTTAGTTGAAGGAGAACAATTATTAATGAAAGAATAAAATGTCACATTCGTTTACACAGTTGGCTGCCGTATTCGGATGTATATTTTTTTAAATAAATATTCTGAAAGAGTTTACTATATTAATTCCAGTCAAAATAATAAAAAAATTTACTTTAATATGCAATATTTTTTCAGCATTTCTGGTGATGATGCAAATAGGAATAAACAGTGGTTGGACTTCACCAAATTTAGTTCATCTGACTTCAGAAAACTCTACCATTCAAGCGACGCCGAAAGAAATATCAATGATGTTATCTTATAAATATCTTGTAGGAATAGCAGGTATTATTCTGGGATCCATTCTGGTTGAATATATTGGAAGTAAGAAAGCACTTCTTATGTTAGTACCGGTTGTTAGTGCCTCATGGATATGTTTGATTATCGCTAATTCCTTTACATGGATTTTCGTTTCACGTATTTTATGTGGTATAACGGGATCCTGGACTGCTTGTGCTCTTCCCAGATACTTGGGCGAAATATCAAAGCCGGAAAATCGTGGGACTTTAATTGCTGCAGCAGCTACAGGATCTCCTTTTGGCATTGTCATTGGGACGATAGCGGAAACGTATTTACCTATGAAAATATCTAGTTCAATTTACCTTTCTACTTGTGTAGTGGCAATGATAATATTCATCTGGCTTATGGAATCTCCGTATCACATGGTAAGGATAAGTGACTACGAACGAGCCAGAAAATCGGTTAATTTCTATAACGTCGGCTGTGATTTGGAGACTGTGCTTAGTGAAATAAAAAATTTCGTTGAAGCTGATAATCGCGAAAGCATAAAAGATAAATTATTGCAAGTGTTAAGGTCGCCAGTGCTTAGAAAATCAATTCTCATCGTTATGATACTTTCTGCGGCAGCTTTTACAAGTGGAAAAATGATGTTATTGTTTTATATGGAATCCATTTTGATCAGCAGTAAGTTTAATTTAATTCCTCCAGAGCAATTTGTTATTTATGCCAACATCGTTGCCGTTGTAACGTTGTTATTAACTGCAAGATTAATTGACATACTTGGAAGAAGAGTTCTTTTAATAATAGCTAGTATTGGTACGGCGACATCATTATCAGGTTTAGGAATTTACTTTCATTTGTTGAACTTGAATGTTGATGTGCAAAATTTGCAGTGGATACCGATTGTGACAATAATTGTGTTTTTGATTACTTTCGCATTGGCATTCACGTCAGTTCCAATGACAGTATTAAGTGAAATATTTCCTCAGAATATTAAAAGCATTGCTCTATTTATAGTCAATATGAGTACGCCCATTGTTGGATTTATATTTATGTCGGGTTATCAGCTATTGGTCGACTCGTTGGGACAAGCGTATACTTTTTGGATTAATGCTGCAATATGTTTATTGACAACTACGATAGTTTTATGTTTTTTGCCGGAAACAAAAGGAAAAACTTTTCAAGAAATTCAAAATGATCTTCATAAAAATAAAAATAAAGATGCTAATATTACTTAATACACTTAATATATTTGTAAATATAATCTAAATAATATAATATCGTAATATTAAATATTATTCTTTACCTCCTTCATTTTTCTAGATACATTTTAGCTGTACTTTTTGAATTTATATATAATATCTAAAAATATTACAGACTCAATCTACCATGCATTAGCAAAAAATAAAACGACTAAACATAAAAATAATCTCAAGAAAGCTTCAAAAATATAAACTTGTCGCTACTTTACCCATACCGATCAATCACCTCGAAATTATTACCGAACTCGTGTCTATTCCTTATAAAAACCAACCAGAGAGAATAACGAACTCTCAAACAACAACAAAAAAAACTTTCAACTTTTTCATCCAATTAGAGCGACACCGTGCGTCTAGTCCATCCTGCCTCCTCCCGCGTCCCCCGCTTATACGCATCTCCCTCTCTTACGCTCGGACTCGCAATAATTTCGACTTGGCCGCACTCCGTCCGCGCGGGCGAAGTTCGGCATTAAAATTTTGTAAAACTATAAAACGATTTTCGTGCGCGCGTGCCGAGGATTATATTTTGCCCGGAGATTGTTATATTCAGGCGAGCGAGCGTCTCGGAGCCGAGGGGGAGGCGAGAGAGAGAGAGGGAAAAAGTTTTTTATACGCGGGGGAGGCTTGCGCAAGAGCCGGAAGAAGCGCGCGTAAAAAAGTCCGCGCGGCAATACATCACATCGGCTTTAAAAATTGTCGGAATTATGAATAAGCATTTTATCGTTAGAGCGCGGCTGTAAATCTTGCGGGTTATAAGAGAGGAGGGACCGAGGCCGCTGGAAATGTTAAATATATATAAAAAGGAGTTTGTATATTTTATAGGATTGCCGGGATGATAATGCGCGCGGGGGTGGAATGATACGGTTTTGTGTGGGAGAGTAATTTACGTGGTTTTGTCGAATTTTTCGATCGTAAATTTTAAAGTTTGCATGTTGAGGTGAGTTAATATTTATTTTTATTGCATTAATTGAAGACAACTGTGGTATGATTCTTTAGAAAATTTTTATAATGTTCTAATTATAATTAAAGTAATTTGATTTGAAATGAAAAAAAAATTTGTTTAAGCAACTACAAGTTACGTTGTTAAATTTTAAAATAAATTTAATGTAATTTTATAATATACATTAAATACAATATGTTTTAGTTTTTTTATATAAATATTAACAACTTTTCTTTCATTACATTATATAATCTAATATAGTATACTTGTTATTGTTTCAATTTCTTTTCTACAGTATTTAGTTTGCTATTTATTGTTATTAAAGCAATATTTTTTGTATACTGCTAAGTTGTTTATTACATTTAAACTAGATGTACAAAAAAACATTAATGAAAAATTACATTAATTTTATAGCAAATGTAGATGAAATTTTTAATATCTACATTAAATTCAATATAATTTTACAGTACATTTGATGCAATTTCTATTATTTTACTTTAATGTATCGAAAATTTTGTTTTTAGTTGACGTTCATTAAATTTAATGTGAAAACATTTAATAGTGTAAACAAAATAAATATTTAAAATCTATTTCGATTATTACGATCTATAAAATTCGTCGCTGTAATTAATTCTATCAAGAAAGAATACTATTCGTGAATTTTGTGCAAAAAATAAGGCACGAAATTCCAGCCAAGTCTCGAAAAAGCAGAAGAAAATGTTTGTGCATTAGCCGCGCGAGCAAACAACTGGAGAAAGGTAAATAAGACTCAGGTTCCCTTTTATTGACATCCTTCGTATAGGTTGCTTCTCAGGACGCGTATTTTTTGCTCATACACCTTGCAGTATGATTTTTAAAAAATACCCGACGTTCTCCGACAAACTTTAAAAATAACCCAAACGTTAATAATTCCTGTAATTTATTTAATGACAGCCCAGAAAGCACATCTGCACCAATACCTTTAAACGAAAAACGCAATCATTTTAATCCGAATCCATGTCAGCGAGTCAAGAGTTTCATTCCAAAAAAAGCGTGTCACAATTTCCTCTTCGCAAGCTCACGCTGACAGTAACGGGCTCCATCCTCGCGGAAAAACGAAACAACGAAATTAAGAAAATGCAGCATCGCAACCCATTTCGAGCCGTTTCACCGGCGGACTCGCATCGAAAATCAAAACTCCGTTATGCTTTGCCCCCGCACGTGTGCAGCTCGATATTCCTCTCGGCGGCGCGGCGTCCTTTTCTCATCTCTCCTTCGATTTTCCCGCAAGCATACACATGTGCGCGAGGGCAAAAATGATTTTTCGATCTGCAGCAGCAGCAGCAGCCGCCGGGGCAAAATCCGATTGCAGAGATTTCAATATATATCAGGGCCGCGTTTCATGAGCCAATGAGTCGGAAAAGCCGATTCCAGCGAACTGCAGCCGACATCCTCGTCTCTGCATCTACTTGTGGTCCCTCTTTCAAAGTGGTTTCTTCGACACCTCGCGCCTCAAACGGTGTATATATATCGATCTTCGGTGGGAGAAAAAAAATTTATATCGACGCAAGCTGCATTAGCGAGACGGAACGTCGCAGCGCGTGCTGGCATTCATCTGAAATTTTCTCTCGGCAGCTGCGGAGAGTCGTTTTAAGCCATCTTTCGAGCGCGAGCCTGTCAGCGTAATAGCTCGCGCGCTCGGCGACTAATTGTAGCTTAGTGTACTTTATTGAAAGGTTCCATTCTCTGCTTTGTTATGCTTTTTGCAGGGGTTGTAGCGAGGCTTTTGCGCTGGGAATTGAGTTTATCATTTACTTACGGTTTTTATCGTTGAAAGCTGTGTTTTAATTTTGAAAAAAGTTTCTTACAATTGTTAGTGTTTTCAAACAATTATTGTTTGAAATTTTAAAATCATAAGAAATTTGTAATATTGTTATTGTTTAATGAATAAACTTACATTTTTTTCCGAATTGTATATAAACTTAGCTCAGCTAACATCTTGGCAAATACGTTGCGGTCAACGTGAAATATCTTAAATCAATAGAAGCTGGTTCCAAGTTACGTTGTTGATTTTACTTTATAAAGTGTATATTTACCTATGGTTTAAGTTACCGTAGAAATCGATAAATATTCAATGTGTATCTTAGAAACCACACTACATACAACCATTATAGCAAACCCAAATCATAATTATATCTGCAAAAGCCAATCAACTAATTCACCTTCTCTGTCCCAAATTCTCCATCAAAACACCACTACACTCCTTAAATCATCAAACGCTCCATCAACCCAAAAACAGCAACGAGCCACCAATCATCGCGTCACACCAATAATCTATCAGCCCGACGTAAGTCAAACAATCCGCTCACCCCATCCAGCTCGGCCGCCTCATCAAACTTTCATTAATCCAAACGATAGCGCGCCATCAGTCCGCAATTTCAGAAGAAGCACCGGCAAAGACAAAAAAGAAGAAGCACTCGGCTACCCCACACACAGGCAATTAGCCGCTCTTCAGCCGCGACTTTGCCTATATACGCGAACACACCTGTTTCCACGTGTATATACGGCTTCCCCGCGTCTCTATAGGCAAGCACGCGCGGCCGGCACTAGAGGAGCTCGATAACAACGAGGGGAGAGACTGTACACTGTGTGTGTGTGTGTGTGTATACGCGCGGGCCGAACGAGCGAGATACACCGCTAACGAAGCGCAGGAGGGATGCAGCTAGAGCATCTCATGCTTGGAATGCGCTGGATCGAGATAGCGCTGAGTCACACGAGGGTCTGGGGGCCCACGTATGCGTTGTCGGCTTCGTCTCCGAGGTTGGGATTGATTTTGGTAGAGGGTCGGGAGGCTGGAGTGCGATGGGAAACGTGCGAGGTATTTTCGATGGGTATTTGGGAGTTGGCGGGGCTGGTTGATTGAGATTGCGTTTAGTAGGGGTTTTGATGGCTGGTGGATTTTGGTGGTGGTTGGCTGTGAATGAGGTTTTTATTGTTGGTTAATGTAGATGTGAGTTGTAGTTGAAAGATTGGTTGACTGTTGGAAACTTGTTGATTACGAGTTCGTTATACAAAACGTTATATTTTTTTAAACATTTTCTTTAAACATGTATCGATGATGAAGTCAATTATTCACCAATATTGATTACTTAAAAAGTGTTGAATTTGATGATGGCTTTTTTTATACTGGTTACGATAGAAAATTTTAAGATATTTGAACTTGAAGTACGAACTCTTTAATGTGTCTTGTTATGAGATGAAATGTGAAAATGGACGTAAGCCAGGGAGAACGTTAGAAATACACAGTCTTCATTTTAGGATAAACATATAATTGTACTAGTTCTTTCGCGACAACAGCCCTTGCTAGTACATATCAAAAACTGATCATTTTAAACCCAGAATCTAATTATAATATCAAGATTTCAAATGGAGTTATTTCATACCAAAGCATATACCATTTAAAAACATGTAGTTTTTGAAAAGTACTAATCTTTCTTAGAATTGCTTATATACAGTATGATTATAGAAAATTTTTACTAAGAAATTACTTGAATGATGTCATGATATGCCTCCGGATCACGGATTTAGCATATTATTCAAACTTTGGTGGTTTAGACATTTGAAAATATTAGGAAACTCGCAGTGCTATGGTATATTTAGGCATTTAAAAACATACCTAAAAAATCATGCCATATCCGTGACCCGTAGCTGCAACACCCTCTGGAGGTCACAATAAAAGTAGCACTACCATAACACAGTAATTCTCAGCACCCAAAACCGCATACAAAAACTAAATCCCCCTAATTTCCCGAAAACCCACCATATACCATCGTCCCTCCCCACCCGAATCTCAAAAAGCTCCAACGCCCTCGTGCAAGTACACACCTCCTTAAACGCCCTCCCTCCTCTCCCTCCTTATCTCGACATTATAGCCCAGGGGCCACAACCTCGTATTACCTTACACAGACGTGTCTACCCATGTCTCGTAATCCTCCGCGGTGTAATCTTGCATCGCGACAAGCCGATCCTCGCGGCGGCGCACAATTAGCCGCGGCGCACTCAAGAGAGCTTGCAAGCTCCGCGTGCATACCTATATAACGCTCGGCAATTAAAGGCGCGCTGATGGGCGCCGCGTGCGGCAAGTGCCAATTAAAAGTTGGCTTGCTCGCGGCGTCGCCGCTCACGGAAGAATCAATCGCCAAAGAGGCTCGCTTTATTTTTTTCCGCCCTCCTTTTTTATTATCATTCCGCCTCCCTTGCCGCGTGTCTCTCCGCTTTCCCTTTTTTCTTGCGCGAGAATTCGGCTCAGCGAGTCGTGATCGATGCGCCCGTCGATGTATGTATACATATATAGATGCGCGGGCTGGGGCGAGGGTTAATCCGCCGGATGCGAGAGACAGCGCAAGGAGCAGAAGCGCTTTTTGCGATCGTGTCGAGTCTGGCTGGATTTGGCGAAAAATTGTTTGGCGAATTGCGAAAATTGATTCGCACGCGCCTGGGTTAAGCACTCAGAGGCGTTGAGAGGTTTTAACGAACGCCGGATTTCGAAGGGATAGCTATGTGACGGTATGGAAGAAACGCGTACTCGGGCTCGATGTTATTGTTTTTTTTTACTTTTTGTATTCGATTTGTGTTCCTTGACGCGCGGCGTTTGTTTCGAGCTGTGCTTTTTTCTGCGTTCAAAGTTTCGGAATTGTTCGATGAATTAAAGCTTGGCGTTGGCGGAATGTTGCAGTGTGATGTGTTTGTTTATAAACTGTAAATTTTTTGCGTTCTTGTTTAACTCGATTTTAGTGTAGTGATTTTGTGTTAAAATTCGTATATATATGAAATAATAAATTTAACTATATATTCGCACGTTAAAATTAATTTTTGTGTTATTAAAATATATGTGGTTTAGAATTTAGATTAATATACAAGCTATTTCATTTTAAGACAGGATTTTAATGTAATTTATTATTAATTTTTGTGAAATATGGTGCAAATACATTTTTGTTAAATATGGTGCATTTACAGTAGAATTTAAAAATAATCAAAACAAAAATTTATAGGTAAACATAACTTAAATAGATGATCCCGCATTTTATAAGCGTATAATGAGAGTCGAGTAAAAAGACAAGCGCGCTCGCAAGACTTTTAAGCTCGTGTACAAAGTTTAAGCGATGATAAATTTCAGTTACAAGAAACGTGGAGCTCTTCTGTGCTCAAGTTTTCAAGCGCGCGGCTTTCAATAACCTCTTAATTTCTATATCGAGGCAATTTCTCGAGGCCCTCGTAATAAAATGCTTTATATCGAAATTTGACGAGAGCCAGCTTTGGTTAAAATATGAGAAAGGTAAATAGGATTAATGTAATTAATAATTTTGTATTACTAATTAATTAGGAAATGATTGACACTTTCTTCCTTACGTTGATTATACACTCTTTGTGATGTTATATTACACTGTCATATGATTATTTATTTTGCATTTTCTCTCTCACATTTTCTACAAGCTATTCACTATACTAGTATATCAATTTAGTTTTTCCACCACAGTTTACAATAATCTAATCGATATAATTTAATAAATAATCTAATTAAAATCATGTGACAATTTTAAATATAATTGAGTTTTACTTATGTAATTTTTTTTCCTAAGAAGAAAACAGCATGCAAAATGCGCACGCCTGCACACAATTTCAATTCCATGCGAAACATACCTCAAACATCACTTTAGAAAAGCAATCTAGTAGAGTTGATTTGAATCCTTTATATAGACAAAAAAACCAATCGCTATAAAAGTTATTTGCAGTTGTACAGATTTTTTGAGATTTAAGATATATTTTTTGTTATTTTAAGATATATTTTAAGCATTTATTACTATTAAGAAATGCTAAGGTAATGACTCCAATTGTAAATGTGATCTTACTTTTTAATACGCTTTTAGATGTTGCCTTCTTTTATCCAGCAAAATATACATGTAGACTAAAAATTTTAAATTCATATACAAACTATTAAGAAAAATGATGTGTAAAATCAGGAAACTATAAATTGATATTAGATTAATGTTTATTGTTTCAATTTTGTTTAAATTGCATCTTAAAGTAAGACACTATTTAGAAACTACCATTTCTTTTCCTATCGCATTAGTAACACTAACGGTAAATAAAATTTCATTTTTATATAAATATTTGAAATAAACTATTAATATTTCAAAAAATCTTATAACCTTTTATATCCATTGTTTTAAAATAAAGTGAAGAGTCTGATTAATGTGTATTTTCTTCAGAAGATGTTTCATCAAAATGCTACTTAGGGAATTGCTCGCAAATGTCTCGGTAGAAAACAATCATAATCATTTTGAATACTTTATAAACAAATGTCATACAATTTATGTAACCAAGTTTTTTTTTGAAATTCCAATTTACAGTGAAAATCTTATCACAAATAAATTCCCCATTTACAGTTATTTTGTGTACGTTAATACAACACTAGTGTCATTTTCATTATTTAACCGTCTTATTATAC